>APFE031247814.1:71488-108859 GCA_000404065.3 Pinus taeda | reverse complement strand
CTTCGGCTACCCTTCAAGCAAAAACTTTCTTGTTCTCCTTTGTTGCTCTCTCGGGTGTCTTATGCAACATCACTCTATCTCTACTGCTCTCTCAAAGAGTCTTATGCAATCTCGCCTATTCTCTCTGTTGCTACTTTGCCGCTCTCACAAAGTCTTATGCAAACTAGCTGTGATATCATGACAAAAATTGATAACTATAACCTCTAATAAACTCTATAATATACTTTATTAATGAGTTTATTAAGTTAGATGTAAAATTTGATTTTCCCATGTTTAATGGAGAAGTTAATGCAGAGAAAATAAACAATTGGATTAGAAAGATTGAAGTGTATTGTCAATATACAACATATTGAAAAGGATGAGGCAAAGATTCAATTGGCATCTCTTCGGTTGGGCGGCACAACTCTTGTATGGTGGGAGAACAACCTTTAGAAATGTAGTCAACATAATGGTAAACTCCTTTCTTCATGGTTTGAGTTTGTTTCTACATTAAGAGGGCAACTTTACCCATTGGGTTACATGTAAAAGTCCATGATGGATGACAAACCTTGAGACAAGGTAAAGGTCAAAGTGTTCAAACTTTTACAAAGGAGTTTAGGAAGGAAACATTGGCATTGAATATTCATTTGGACTTACTAGAAACTTTGATGAAATACATTAGCACTTTACACAATGATCTCTGTCATTCATTGTCATTCATTGTTATTATTGATCCTACTAATCTAGATGAAACTAGTACTATAAAATATTGAAGATATATAAATATGTAAATGTGTAAATATTATAAATATTATTATCTACTATATACATGTATCCTATAAAATTTTATTCCAAATATATATATATATTATATATATAATAATTATAATTTATTTTAATTATTTTATAAATAATTTTTAAAACCAACTTTCATAGTGATCGTCACTAAAGCTACCTATCAAATGATCTTATTTTATAAATTACTATGTTATCCATGTTTTATAATATGTTTACAAGGTGCATATGGCTGGTAGGTTTAATTACTATATACATAGATTCTTGACTATAGTTTAATAGTTAAGTGTAGAAGTTTGATATCCATAAATTTTGTTCTACTAACAAAAAAACCATGTAAAAATTCTGAATAAAATTGTGGTTTAATAATTAAGTGTAGAAATTTGATTCCTATGTGATCTAATTCCTAACCAGAAAAACCATGTAAACATTTGGAACAAAACATGTACGCCTGTGAGAGTTGACAGTAGCGCTATTTCTTCCTGCAATTATCTATAATAAGACTTTTTGAAAGCCTTTCCGGTGACACATTGTAGTTAGAAAACCACAGTAACCTTGTCAATTTGAAAACCTCTGCACCTCGTTAATTGTTAATTTGATAGCTTTTAATATATTTGCCGACATGCAGCTAAATTTTTCACCGACTCCCAAGGTGCTCCTTGAAAACATAAAGTCATTCAAACATTAATTTTTGGGTGATTACGCATTGATTTAATGAATCCACTGATTCGGTGGCACAAGCAGGCTTTCACACGCCATCGTACCAACCATCACACTGAGTCTCATCTCTTTAATTACAAAGCTACCATTTTAAATCCAATTTATAGCTTTCTACGGCAGGGTTTGGTTGGTTTCCATCATTCTCTACATTTCCTTGTCATTCCTCTTGTCATTCCTCTTTTACAGCTATATTCATGGCTTGTGACAGACTCAGTGCTTTGCCCGATAATTTACTCTGCTCTTACATTCTCTCAAATCTGTCGTTAAGGGATGCAACCCGTTGTTCTGTCCTATCCCGCAGATGGCGATACCTGTGCACTTTATTGCCCCATCTCAGATTTTGCAGCCAATGTTTTGCTCATCAAGGAAAAGCAACAGAACGAGCAATTAATAAAATCTTGTTCTTTCATTCTGCTCAGCTTCAAAGTTTCGAGCTTTCAGTTTCAATGGGTGATATGGACATAAAGAACATTGCCAAGTGCTTTAAGAAATGGGTCCATTCTGCATGTTTAAAAAGAGTGAAACAAATCACTCTGGGAAATGGCATGTTGCTGGATGTTCCAAATTCCCTCTTTTCTTGCAACTGCCTCACTTTTTTGAAGCTGCACTGGTTCATGTTAACAAAGCTGCCTCCTTATTTTTGTGGATTCAGTTGCCTTGTAACTTGTTCTCTATCATATATCTATACAAATGATGATATAATTGAGCAGCTCGTAGAAAAATGCCATCTTCTTGAAAACTTGAGAGTCCAACGTTGTCCAGGGCTGAACAGTTTGAAAGTTTCTGCACTGAATCTCAGAAATTTAGATTTAGATGGACTCGATTGCCCACAATTGATAATGAATTGCCCCCAGCTGGTGAATTTCATGGTAAATGATTGTCCAAGTATGTCAAGGCTGCAAGTTAGTTCTTGTGGGTTTCTGCATTTATCCACTACAGAGGTTAATGTAATTACAGGGTTTTCTAGTACAAACATGCTGAGAAAACTTACCCTTCATGGGTACCGTACACATGTTCGTGACCTTCATGTATTCCATGGGCCTGGGGAACTTACTCTTCATTTCGATGTACAAGTGCTTTCAGTTGAAGTTCTAGGCAAGTTTCTCAATCTTGAAGAACTCTCAATAGAAAGTGACTGGTTCAAGGTTAGTCATTCTCATGCTTTTAGCTTTAATATTACCATAATATTTTTCTCTTGTAGTGAGACTTTTCATACCAAGTTTGGATGGCAGACCCAAGCAGAAAGCGTGGAAGTATCCAGCGTGACCTTTTCCCTGAAATTTCTGAAGAAAGTTCATGTAAATGTTTCAAATTTTTACAAGGAGGAAATTGATCTGCTAGGTTGCCTTTTCAGAAGTACTCCTTCATTGCAAACAATGACACTCACACTACCAAGATGCTCCCAATATATCCATGAGCTGAGCTTCCTGAAACAGCTTCTGGGATTGAAAAGATTTTCTGAATCAAGTGTAGTTATAGCAGAAAAATATGAAGGCAACTGTGAAAGATGCAAAGAAGGCTTTCTGGTGAATTGATAGAAACATGTCCCAAGAAGAATGAATCAGTTATTGTAGTTATCATGCTTAGATTCTGCTACAATTTCATGGTAAATAGTTTATCTAAGTTTGTCCATGTAAACCAAGATACCAAGATATACATGAACCATGTATGGAGTAGTAGAATTTTTTCTTTGTAATTCATCTCAGCCTTCAGGTTATCAGGCTATAGAATAGCAATATATACCAATCAGATTATCAGTATATAGAATAGCAATCTATGCAAATTAGATTTTATCATGCTATAGAATAGCAATATATACAAATTATATCCATTTTCATAAAATGAAAACTTAATTTAAAGTAGTGTTTTTTATTTAGAGACCCTTCATTTAATCATTTATATCCTTGTTATCATGTGCCATTCACTATGTTTCCTATCATTTTAGTATGTAGTCTTCTTTTCCTACTGTTTACTTGTTTTGATTCCATTTTATTTACTCACTGGCTTTTAATTCAATATATGATTCCATTTTATTTACTTGTTTTTAATTCAATATATGATTTTATTTTTGTTAGTAGGTGGCATTTTCCTTCATCCAACATTGAAGTATAAATTTCTTAATAAATTTTTTTCGTATGCTTAATAAGCTTATTGCCTTGAAGTTATACATGGATCATGAAGTTGCTTTGAATGGATAGAATTAATCCACTTTTGATCGATGTATTACTCACAACTAATATACAAAATATATGTTTTGATCAATGTATTACTCACAACTAATATACAAAATATATGTTTATGTTTAGAATATTTGAAGTAAATAAATTATCTATTTTCATTTTATATAAAAAATAAGCTTATTTATTTATTCACATTACAATTAATTATTTATTTTTTTATTAATTTTGTATTTGAAGTATCATTATTTTTGGTTATTAGAAAGTATCTTTTTACAATTTTAATTTACTTATCATTGTGTTATTAGAAAGTATCATTTTTTTAAGACTTAAGATGTCATTTGGGTTATTTATTGTTGTGTTAATTAGAAAAGTATCTTTTTAAGAATTAGAATGTATTTGGGGTTATTGTTGAAATAGTATGATTAATTTTTTGGAATAAGGAAAAAATTTATTAAGTTTACCTGTTTTCATGTGAAAATATATAAAATAAATGAATTATTTATTTTCTTTTTATATAAAAATAAGGTTATATATTTATTCACATTACAACTAATTACTTAATGTGTTATTAGAAAGTATCATTTATGAGACTTAAGATGTATGAGGGTTATTGTTTAAACAATATGATTAATTTTTTGGAGTAAGAAAAATTATAAAGATTTAAGGTCTTGAGTGATTTAATAAAAATTATTTGATTATTTCATCTACATATATGTCAATTGAGCAATTATTCCAATTTGCCTTCAATATAATAAATTTGAGTAATTATTGTCTCATAGAAATCGATAAAGTTTATTAATTTTTTTAATTAACTTTTAAAATTAAATTCAATTTAATTTCACAAATTAAGTTGGATTGATTGTTTTTTATTTTTTATTTTTTATTTTACTTTTAAATTTAAATGGTTTTAAGATCATTAGAAGTATATAAAGTTGTTTTTAGAAAGTCTATATTTTAAGAGAGTAGCAGTGATAATTATTTAGATACTCTATATTTCTAGGATAAAGTTTTAGATTCAGTGTAAAAATTTTCATGTTTGATAATAATATATAGTTATAGAAAAATATGAAAAAATGAAAGTAGTAAAGTCAAGGGGTTGTTATTATAGATGAGGAGTGAATAAGTTCCAAGAAATAAAATTGCAATTTATATGTTCAGAGAGTATTTAGTTGAAGGGGTTTTTGGTTATTTTGTAATATTGAGAATTATTTTAAGAAGTTTAATTAGAACAATTGGGAAAAGTATACATGTTCATGTTCTAGTATGTCTCATATGGAGATAGTGGATTTATTCATATTTATTTGCATATTTGTAGCTCTACGGAATAGATCCAAAATGCTTTTTAATTTTTCAACAATACTTCTAATGCCTTCATAGATGAGAAGTACTTCATCTATAATTAAAAGATGTATGATGTTGTCAACATGACTAATGCAAATCCCTTTAAAGTCGCCTCTTTTAGTAGTCTACTCAACCCTTCAACTATTCATAGAAATAGGAGAGGGAAGAGGGATAATCCTTATCTAAGACCCCTAGAAAAGATACAGAGGTAATGAAATTTATCACCCATACTACAAAATTATAAAAAACACTAGGGCGAATGAGGATCAATTATAGGTAAAATCAACTTACCCCATCGTAGTCTCAAGAGAGGTCTTGTTCAAATGAAGAATTTCCTAGGTTATCCTAAATGCTACATGGATTTGTATTCCTCTAATAAATGTAAATTGAGCATCCAAGATTTGTTTTGATAAGACATTTTTTTTTGTTTTTTGGCAATGACTTATGAGATAAATTGTAGATATAATTGCATAAGGATATTAGCTAAAAAATTTCTAAGGTTGTCAGGGTATTGTCTTTTGGGATCAAAGAAAGGAAGGTAATGTTATAAGCCTTGAGAATTTTCCTTGTGGTTCTTGTGGTCTCCACCACCCTCTCTAGACCTTCAATAAATTCATACCATCCTCAGAAGTATTCCATATATATGTAGGCCATTAAGCCTAGAGATATTATCATTTCAGAAACTTCGTAAGGTTTGATGTAGTTCATCATTCCCCACTTCTTTTATTAGCTCCAAGTTGTCCTAATTGTTTACAATGTAGGGAAATGAATTGGAGAGTCTTATCACTTCAACAATAGTGGTCCTAAAGTCCTCTTTGAGGAGATTGGAGAAATAGTTGACTCCATCATCTATTATCTTGTTAAAATTGGTTTCCTCTCTTGTTTGTTTTGTCAATTTTGCAAAGAGAATTGATAAAAGCCTTATCTTTTTCATATTAGTGAAAGAATTTAAGAGTTTTTGTCACTTGATTGAATCCAAATAGCCCTATGATTGAGCCTTCGTTCTTTATCTCTCACTTAAGATGTTCCTCTTTCTTTATTCTTATTTTCTTTGCTTCCACTTTTTGGGTCTTAGTCAAGTATCCAAACATTTCATATTGTAAAGGGTCTCTAAACGTTCGTTGACTTCTTTGAGGAGCCTATCACCTTTTGTTTTTGGTCCTCTTCCCATTGGGCCACTAAATTCTTTGCCTCCTTTCATATTTTTAAAAAAATTGAAGTGGGGAAAAATCCATTAGATGTGCAACAAAAAGCTTCCAAACATTCTTGATCTTTTTGACAAAATCTTCCACTTTCAACTATTTAGGATTTAACTTGTAGGGGATGGGTAGTTTTCCCTAGGTAGGGGCCATTTTTAATACCACAAGGTTATGCTCTAAGTCTCATATTGAGGCTACCCATTGTATTACTCAAATAACTTCATCCATTAACCCTTCATATATTAATAATCAGTCAAGCCTCTTGGCTATCCTATCTTCCCCTATTCTTAGTATGTCTCCATATGGGAGTTAGTTATACTAGTTCGATGTTTAGCGTCTTGTTGCTTCCAACTTCCTTATAAAATAACTCGAGAGAGAGTCATGTGAGCTATAGGTCTCCAAATATATAAATCCACTAATATAAACTTTAGGTCTCTCCCATCATCGCAAGGCCACTCTAAACACATTCCATATTAGAGAATTTGTCATAGTCAGGACCAAAAATATTTAGGATAGCCATTTCTTGCCCCAAATTCATTGAGAATAAGGCTTCCCCTAGACCTATAGGAAAGGCCCAAGATTTAAATAGGGTATATGAATACCTCTACAATCCAATTGCATTTCCACAAGATTTCTTGATAGCATAAATGTAACTGAAATCACATTTGATCATAAATTTTGAGAGTCCTTGAATCACTTTTTCTCCCTTTATTAGTGTCTCTTGAATGAGGATATTAAAGGGTTTTAATGTCTCAATAAACCTCTTGATGGCCAATTTCTAGGAGGGATTGGTTAGCCCTTGACAAACTAGGGTTAAGAAGATATTTAAGCCCCTCACCAAGGGTAGATGCTTGAAGAGTCATAATTAGACATAATTTCTTTCCACAGATAACCTCCAATGATTCTTGTCTTTATACCATGGACATAAATGACTTCTCCTTCTCTGGGTTGTCTAGGATTATGTTGTCGATGCTACAACACCCTCCCAAAATTTGGCTTACGCTGAATTTTGGAGCCTTCTTTGGTCTTGTACATTGTGGTCGCAAAATTTGAAGATCATTTCATGTGTTTTTTGAGGATTTTTTGTCCCCTTTGCAAGATAGGTAAAATGTTGTATTTTTGCATGTTGGTTGTCGCATCATGTATAAAAGCTTGTTTTGGTGGTTTCGAAAGGTCACCATTTTGTAAATGAGTTGTTCTAACCATGTAAACATCCTTCGCACTCATTTCCAAAGACTTAAGCATTATCGTACAAGTGTCGTCACGATCGTCTCAAAGTGTATTTTAAGTGTTGCACTTGTCGTAAAGTTGTCACACAGAGGGAAATGCATTGTAATGTGTCATGGATGATATATGTTGTTGTTTTGTCAATTATTCTGTGTATGATCACAATCAAAGTTTATCATTGTTCATATTAGCCTCAATGATTCCGCACTTAGCCATTTTCTGGAAAGCTTCCCAGTCAAGCAACCTAGCTTCCCCTGGCTTCCTGAATTGCGCAGTATCAGTTCTTAGTTGTGACCTTGCCTCTTTCCACTATGCAATGTGTAGTTCCTGTCTCCCAAGACTGCTGCACTATGTAGTTTCTATGCTCAAACCCTAGCCTAGCCTTGGCCCTTAGAATTGTGCAATCTTTTTTCCCATCCTAGCCTTAATTGCGCACTACGACATATCTAGCCTCAATCTCATCCTTGAGCTCCTGAACTGCGTAGCTACGCAATGGCCCAATCTCTTGTCTCCTAAAACTGTGTAATGGGCTCCCCTAGTGCTAATTCCCTCAGCTTGTCACATTAACCCTAGGAATTGCGCAGTTTGTACCCTCAACCCACCCTGAATTGTGCATTGTGCAGTGTTAAGGCTCAAGGCTCTCGTTTCTTGCTTGAAATATGAAACTGTGTAGTCACTGAGCCCTTTTCCTAGCATTCCATCTAGTTTTGGCTCAGTCAATGAATCAACATGCTCATTCTTAGACTAGGGGGTTTTCACATTGATGTCGTCTCGTCATGAGTGAATTGCAAAAATAGGTTCCTTATTATGCCATGGTGAGATGATGAAGAAGGATATGAAGGAGCACAAAATTATGAAAGACCATATTGTAGCTGAATACACAAGTTGATCAATCAAGATAAAGCAAAGGGAGACCAGTTTGCAATCACCATTCAAGACTTGAGATCACTGAAGATCCCTTATCACCAAGCCATGCAGAGGTGAAAAAAAGAAGACCTGTAGCACACAGTGGAAACAATGGTTTGACATTTCCACATTATCAAGCAAGTCTATGTCATTAGTGTCATGTCATGTCATATCATAAGTTATCACATGTCACACCATCGTGGTTGATGATGTAAATCATGTTTCAAAAATGTATTGTAAAGTGGAAGTCCAAAGAGCATGTATGGAATATGAAGAGTCATGTAAATTAGAAAAGTCATAGGTAGTCAAACAGTCATGAGGGTAGATGAAGAGTCATAAGGAAGGTAAAGCATCACTTCCTCATTGTTATATATACACCCTCATTATAAGAGCAAAGGAATTTTCACCTTAGCTCCTCCCGCAAGGCATCAGAGAGATAAGCTAGTTCTTTTGAGGAGCAAGGAGTGGATCCAACGCTCCACTATTGGAGTTATTGGTGTCCATTGTATACATGTCTTGAAACTTTTACCTAATATAAGAAGCCCTATGGGCCAACACATTCTTCATGCATAGATTATGGATATTTGTAATACTATTCTGCGAATGTTTGTAATTCATGTTTTCTTTCATATGTGATAAGGTAGTTGAACTATTTTCAGTGATTTGGTACTTATCATATTGGTAATGTGTTGTAATTTCTATTATTGTTGTCACATCCTTGTGGACTATTCTATTGAATATTATACAAACTCTCCTCATTACATTAGTTGCATTAACTGTCACATATTTATGGACTATCCTGTTTGATGTTGTTCGGATCCTTCTCATTTATGTGCATCTTTACTAGGGTGGTACTACTATCTCTCTCTTCAAGGCTCACTTTTCCTCCCCTCTGTAGTGAAAGAAGTTTGACACACATACAATCGAACACTCACTAGGCACACCCCCTTTCTTTTCAAAGGCACATTTTCATCTCTCTCTCGCTAATAGTTAGAGCCAACGCATATCTTTAAGATAACTAACAACCTGGCCATATTCCGAATGGTGCTTCTATCCTAAACGATGTGAGGTCTAATTGGGACCACATATCGGGGAGACCCCTTGAATGTTGGCAGTGCCAACACCGTCAACAATTCTGGTGCTAGAAAGAGGGTAGCCATACTTTTATGGTTGATAACCTCACCAACTCCAATCTTACTTCCTTTGGTCAAGGCAGTGACATTCCCAGCAACTCCCCATGCACATTCTTGAAGTTGGTAATTCTTCTTAGCCTGAAACTCCACAACCTTACGATGTCTCTTACAATAAGATTGGGGCCATCTGCCCCATCACCCAAAAGTTTGCGAGAGCTATTGAATTGATACCCAGAGTAGAAACTCTTGCATATTTTCCAAAGAACAACCAAACTATCCCCACTGGGATAGTGTTCTCAACAATTGAAGAATTGGTTCTCGCCACCCTTGAAGAGTTAGCATATTTTGAAGAAAACACAGAAAAACTAGAACAACCTCCAACCTTAAATGGTGGTGACGGTGATAATGTAGTTCTCTTAGACGATACTTTCCGCAGGTTTGGAAGAGAAGTAGAAGGAGAAGAAAACCAATTAGATTCTGAAAAAGAAGGGGAAGACAATGAAAAAGACATGGAAGACCAAGATCTGGACTGGATGACTCAGGGCCCACTTACACTATTGGGTGTGTTACACAAGATGGCAAGGCACCCGGAGAAGCTACTAACGAAGTAAGACCCCGACAAGGCAATCAAAGAGGAGGACCATCTAGACAACTTCTGCCTACATCTACAAACCCTTGAGGTACATTATGATGATGTCAAATGTAGTCTGTTTCCATGTACCTTAGACGACAAAGCAGTTGTATGGTATCATAGACATTCTCCGAAATCGGTCCAGAATTGGAGGGGTTTTAAGAAATTATTTCTTGAAAAAATTGCTAATGATAAAACCCCTACCATGCTTTTGAAAGAGTTGGGAAATCTCAAGATGGAGTGAAAAGAAAAGGTGAAAGATTTCAATTAGAGGTTTAATCACATCTTCAACAGATTCCCGCCAAGCACAAATCCTTGTGACTCCATCACAATTGACTATTTCACATCTGCCTTACTATCAAGTATTGCGTAGTTCGTAAAAATAACTGTGAAACCAACTTTGGTTGAAACTTTTGAAGAGGTGATCACGGTAAAAAAGGACGTGCATGCGATTGGAGTCATTGCAGATGATGAAGTAACAAAAGACTTCGAAGACATGGGGAAAAGGTCTCAGGCCTTCGTAATCAAGGCCAAAGAAAATGAAGTAATTGATCTTAGCTTGACTCGCACTATCAAGTCTCTTTCCAATGAGTTGGCAGAATTGAAACAAAGGTCAAGCGAGATCATTGTGAGAAACAGGGCTCCAAAGTTCAACCTTCCGAGAAGGGATTCCAACTCCGAAAGTAGCAGTAGTCAGTCGGTCTAGTCTGCGAAAATCTTGAACGTTTTGTTGAATATTGAAAGTATGGGCATGGATCAATACTGTTCATTTCATCAAAAATATCACTCAAAGAAAAAATGTCCACAGTGGAACCACAACATGAATTCTTTGGTTGCACACTTTATTGACATAGCTTACTGACAAGCAAAATGAGCCTATAGAAGAAAAGGAAGAAACTACGCAGCCAAAGAGACTCCAAGCAGAGGGCATGCCGTAAACACATTGTGTCGTGTAGTCGCAACTGGGAAAAGAAATGCTGAGAAGAAACCATTGAGTAATGACTCGGCCTAGAAGCAGACCACTCAATACAACTTAAGAAGCCAAGGGTTGGCTCCTACATAAGAGTTGACAAAGAAGAAATTGAAGGAACATTTGTTGAGGAAGATTAGTCTTCTCATCAGCTCAACTAAGAGTACTCAGAACAAGTTCGGAAATGAAGTCACATAAAAAAAAATTTCCGCAAGCAGTAAAACTAAGTCCATCATTCTGGAAGTAGCAGACAAGCCAACTGATCTAGGTTGATATTGGTGGCCACCCGCCTATTCCACTTGGACCCCCAACATTGTCTCTTTCATTTTTTCAGTTTCCTTAATTGTAGCAGAATTTACTATTTTTGGTAGCTTTTCAGGGCTTGATCTTCGAGAACCATTTTGAGGCTCTTAACGATGTTTTTAGGGAAAACAGAGAGACTGAAAATGTCTCCAATTGACCTACTAATTTTTTTTTTTTTTTTTTTTCAGCCTTCTCTTCGAGATCTTCGAAATGAGGTATTATGATAGCCAAATGGAGATGGGTCCAAAGTTACGACCCTGGGAAGTTATATACCAATTTACCCAAATGGGGCCCACAGTTTTGGCGCTTCATCTCTTAGGGTTAGGTTTTTAGATGTTTAGGGTTTTCCATTGTTTCTCAATAATAAATAGGCCTTTGAGCCTCATTGTAACACAGTTCAGAGGCATGTAGCCTCCATATCTCTTCTTAGAGATAAACTACCATCACTCGATCCAATTTATTTCCATTATGTTTGTAAGCATATTTCAATATTCTGATATTAATGAAATGAAGTGTTATTTCTACTGCATTTCTATTTTTTTATCGTTATATGTGTAATTTGTTGCATTCTTGTTTAAGTTCGGATCGATGGTATTAGAGCGGTTTGCTCTTTCTCTGTTTTTTTTTGCATGTCCCTAGCGAGGTCAGGGTATAAGGAGTTAGGGCTAGATGTGGTTGAACTTTTACAAGACCAGCCTCACAAACCCTGACAACCTCCCAGGGCAGAAGAAAAGAAAGATGAGGGGGCAGGGGATCCTTTCAAAATATTTCTCGAGGAAGCCCTCGAGCGACAGAGGAATGCGATGATGGATAAATTTGCCCATATCCTTCAACGACTACCCACAGGGAATGCATCTTCATCCAACAATCATTCTGGAGGTGCCACTCCTTTTAAGGTACAAGTTAACTTCGATATTCCCATTTTTGAGGGCCAGGTAGATGCAGACGCCACAGATAAATGGTTGGATCTATTGGAAGGATATTTTTGAGTTCATGACTTTTCCAATCGGGAAAATATTACTTTTACACTTCTCAAATCCACACCACACATCAAGGACTGGTGGGAAACCTACCATGAACAAAAGGACAAGAGGGAATCCTCACTTTTTTTAGCCGCACCCACTTGGGATTCTTTCCGAGACGCCATCAAGGAACAATATTACCTTGTCGGGAGCTATGAATATAAATAATTAAAGTGGACCATGCTGTAACAGGGAAGGGGCCAAGATGCGTTGAAGTTCACAAATGTTTTCCATACCATTCGCATGAAGTTGGTATTAAGGATTCTGAGTGCATTTGGTACTCAAGTACCATGGTTGTCTACAAAAGTTCCCCTAAACCATAAATCCAAGGCGGGGTGACCCAAGACAACTCGCTGAAGCCGCAAGCAAAGAAAAACACCATGAAGACAAAGAAGGACACAGGAAAATGGTGTGAGTTCCATAAGAGTTCCACTCACAACACAAATGAGTGTCGGGCCAAGCAGTCACTGGTGGCCAAGTTGAAGGCTTCCAAATTAGATGCATGTTTCAACTTTGAGTTAGAATCCGACAAGGGGAATGAAAAAGGGAAACAGATCATTGATGTGTAGCCTAGTGCCACCACTAAGATTCAGAAGAATGAGCCTAAAGATCCATAGGAGGGGGAATGCCTCTTCCACTCATAGATATGGGTGAAAGGTTCTCCGCTGCAGTTCATTATCAACAACGGGAGCCAAAATAACATCATTTCAGTAAATATTATGAAGCGGTTGGGCCTACCGACAACAACACATCCACTTCCTTACACGATCAGGTGGCTTCACCAAGGACGAGATCTCCACGTCAACCAGTAGTGCTGCCTTCCCTACAACGTCAACCCCTTCATAGATGAGGTACTATGTGATGTTGTCCCTCTTGAAGTTTGTGATGTATTATTAGGAAAATTATACTTGTGGAAGTGGCATGTTGTATATGATTCTCGACATCGCTCTATGATTATTACTTTGGGCAATAAGTTGTACAGGATACCGTATGTAGCCTTACCTACTTCCATCTCTTTGATCACTGCAAAGAAATGTAGTAAGATTATTTCCCAAACTAGGAAATTTGTTTTCCTTGTGATTCGCCCTCAAGAAAAGAAGAAGGTTGTGGCCGTGACTTCTAGATAGGGCTCCTCCGCACAACAACAACAGAGGAACAAGGTTGTGGAGGAGTACAGGGACATTTTCTCCTCACCTCAGAGGTACCTCTACATTGTTAGGTCAAGCACTCCTTCAATCTAACCCCGAACGCGTCGCTACCCAATGGACCAATCTATCAATGCTCTATTCTAGAGAACAATGAGATCAAGAGGCAGATTTAGAAGTTGTTGCAGAAAGGGCACATCAAGCCAAGCTCATCACCATATGGGAGACCAATTGTTTTGGTACAGAATAAGGATGAGATATGGAGACTCTCTATTGACTATCGAGCGTTGAACAAGATCACTATCTGGAATAGGTACCCCATACCATAGATTAATGACCTTCTAGACTAGCTCAAGGGGGCCAAATATTCTGACAATATTTGACTTGAATTCCGGTTATCACTAGGTTCCTATCGAATCCTCCGATGTGTGGAAGACTACCTTCAAATCCAAGGAGGGCCTTTTCGAATGGTTGGTCATGCCTTTTGGGTTGACAAATTCCCCCACAACCTTCATGATATTGATGGACGACATCTTGTGACCCTTCACCAATGCATTCGTAGTGATGTTGTTGCAGAAAGGGCACATCAAGCCATCCTCATCACCCTGTGGGAGACCAATTGTATTGGTACAGAATAAGGACGAGACCTGGAGACTCTGTATTAACTATCAAGCACTGAACAAGATCACTATCTAGAATAAGTAGCCAATCCCATAGATTAATGACCTTCTAGACTAGCTCAAAGGGGCCAAATATTTCAACAATATTGACTTGAATTCTGGTTATCACTAGGTTCCCATCGAACGCTCTGATGTGTGGAAGACTGCCTTCAAATCCAAGGAGGGCATTTTCGAATGGTTGGTCATGCCTTTCGAGTTGACAAATTCCCCCAAAACCTTCATGATATTGATAAACGACATCTTGCGACCCTTCACCAATGCATTTGTGGTGATGTATTTAGATGATATCTTCATCTTCACCCAGAGTTGGGAAGAGAACCTCTGCCATATTCGACAGGTCCTTCAAACCCTATAACAACACAAGTTGTGTGCCAATTTGGAGAAATTCACTTTGGCATGACCCAGGTTCAATATCTGGGGTACATCATTGATGAGAAGGGTGTGCATGTGGACCCAACCAAGATATAAGTCATTCGAGATTGGCCAACCCCAACCACTCTAACAGAGCTCTGCAACGTTTTGGTTCTTGCCAATATCTATCGCAGGTTCGTGTTGGGGTTCTCTCATATCACTTGACCTTTAACTCAAGTCATTAAGGGCAGAGCGAAAGCAAAGCACTTTTGGTCTAAAACCCAACATAAGGCGTTCTCTGAGTTGAAGCACCACCTTTGGTCTACACCAGTACTCACATTACGAAACTTACATCAACCATTTGAGATTGAGATATACACCTGTGACTATGTTATTGGTGCAGTTTTTACTCAGCAGGGGCATCTAGTGGATTACCACAGTGACACACTTTTAAACACAGTCTGAAAGTATCCCTCTTACAACAAAGAAATGTATTTCATTGTGCAAGTTTTTCATCAATGGAAGCATTACATTCTGGGGAAGGAAACAATCATCGACATAGACCACCGACCCCTGTAGATCATACAAACACAAGGGAAGTTGCAGAATGTTTGCCATCAGAAATGGTCCACATACTTGTAACAATTCCATTTGAACATTAAATACAAGAAGGGAAGCACCAATAATGTTGTAGATTGCCTCAACCAACCATCAGTCATGGCGTTTGATCACTGTGCTCGACTCCTGTGGGCACAGGACTTCGAGGTGGCCGCATATTTACGAGAACAATCCAGAATTCGGAAGCACATACAAAATACCCCTGGAAGGTAAGAAAGTTCAAAATTTTCATCTCTAGGATGAAGTGTTATGCCACCTCGAACACGTTTGTGTTCCTTCAAGAGAGAATGCCATGATAATTTTGTAAGCGCACTACAGTTGGGTCGCTGGACATTTCGAAGTAGAGAAAGAAGTGGTAGTACTGTAGAAGTATTTTTATTGGCTGAACCTTCTTCAGGATGTTGGGAGGTACATTAAATCTTGCACTTCCTGCATCATTTCCAAACCAACCATCAAGAAACAACGGCTATATACTCCTCTTCCTACTCTTAGTCAACCTTCGGAATCCATCTCCATGGATTACATGTCGAGCCTTCCTTCTACTAAGCATGGAAATCACTGCATTTTCGTGGTCGTCGACAGATTCTCTAAGATGGCCATTATGACAGCCTGCAAGAAGAGTATCACAGCGGAGGTCATTGTTATTATCTTCTTTGAGTGAGTGTGGGTACACTTTGGGATCCTACAGTGCATTTTCTCTGATTGGGACAACAAATTCCTAAGTGAATTTTGGTCAAGTCTTTGGTCGATGCTAGATACCAAACTCACTAAGTCCATGACTTTCCATCCCTAAATTGATGGAAAAACATAAGTCGTCAACAAGATGATCATACACATTCTACGCATGTACAACTCGAAGCATCCACGCACATGGGATGAAATCCTCCCCTATGTCTAACACAACTACAACATAGCTCTCCACAGCTCAACGGGCCACAACCACTTTTAGCTAGGGTTGGGATTTCATCCATTATGTCCCATTGATGTGGCCATACCATTTGTAGCTACTTAGATAGATTTGGCTCATGTCCAATCTGAAGTCGACAAGGCTAACAAATTCATTGAGCACATTTAACACATCCACCAACAAGTCCATGATATATTGGATAGAGCTAATGCTAAGTACAAGAAGTGCCATGATCAACAATTGGGTGTCGCGCAAGTTACAGGTTGGCGACAAAGTTTTGCTACATTTGCAGAAGGAGTGCCTCGCTAGACCCCACTGCAAGCTTCGCCCACTCTAATATGGTCCATACACCATCACCAAGGTTGTAGGGGACATTGCCTTCGAGCTTAACATTCCACCGTTCCTTGTTCTGCACCCAGTGTTCAATGTAGATCGCCTTTGACCATACTTTCCACCATTGCTAGACACATTCGACGTTACAGAACAACTCACACCAACAAAGCTAAACCCCCACTGCATGGAACAAGCCAAAACTGATTATATCATGGACACACAAATCAAGGACACTTTCCAATAGAAGATCCAACTACATCGGGTTTTCAAAGCTTGCCAACTCATTCACCAAGGCAAGTGGCTCATCAGAGACCAAGTTTAGCAAAAGTTTCCCCATCTCATGGAGGGACTCAACGCAATGGGGACCGTTGCTTCCTAAGGGGGGAAGAATGATCTAGGTGGATATTGGTGGCCACCCACCTATTCCACTTGGAAACCCAACACTGTCTCTTTCAATTTTTCAGTTTTCTTAATTGTAGCACAATTTACTATTTTTGGCAGGTTTTTGGGTCCTGAACTTCTGGAGCCATTTTGAGGCTCTAAACGATGTTTTTAGGGAAAATGAAGACACAAAAAATGTCCCAAACTAGTGTGCAAGTTTTTTTATGGCCTCCTCTTCGGGATCTTTGAAATGAAGTTTTATGATAGCCAAATGGAGATTGTATGTCAAAGTTACAACCCCGGGAAGTTGATGTACCATTTTACCCAAATAGGGCCCACATTTTTGGCACTTCATCTCCTAGGGTTAGGTTTTTGGATGTTTAGGGTTTTCCATTGTTTCTCAATAATAAATAGGCCTTTGAACCTCATTGTAACATAGTTCAGAGGCATGTAGCTTCCACATCTCTTCTCAAATATAAGCTACCATCCCCTGAGCTTGTTTATTTCCATTCTGTTTGTAAGCATATTTCAATGTTATGATATGAATGAAATGAAGTGTTATTTATGCCGCATTTCTGTATTTTTATGGTTATAGGTGTTATTTGTTGTGTTCTTGTTTAAGTTCAGATCACCAACTCCCCCAAACACTTCCGTAAGCTCTCCTGCACTAGATTACAACATTGTTGATGAAATGAAGAAGACTTGTGCGAACATCTCACTGTTCAAACTAACAAACATCGTGAGCCAACAAGACATTCTCCTACATGAACTTGGACAACCCATACCCATCTTAGGTAACCATTCTTCTTCACAATAGGGATTCGAATCGGGTAAGTCCTCTAGTTCACTGGAGTCTGTACTTAATGTTTTAACTTTCGATGTAAATAATATTTTCCCTCCATTTTTGTTGACATTTGAAATTTTCAATTACAATGTACACAATTTCTTCGTTGATTCTAGTGCATCGGTAAACGTAATGCCCCTTTATGTCGCAAAGAAAATCAACACAAAATGGGATAAAATGGATGCACAAATCATTCAGCTAGACAAGACTCTTGTCCATGCAATTGGTGAACTAAAAAAAGTGCTTATTCGCTTATCATTTGATCACCAAGTTCACCAATGTATAAACATAGTAATTATGAACATTTCTGAGGCATATGGTGTATTATTGAGCAAAGACTGGTTTAACAAGTTTCAAGGGGGAATTTTTGGATTCCATATAAAGGCATAAACAATTAGATGAAGGTGAACTCAAAGCGTTATATGAAACACATGGTAACTCTCTTAGAGGGTGAAAATGATCCAATGGCTTTCGCGGACCTTATTTGTAGCAATTTCTTTTTGGAAATTGAACTGGAGCATTATCTTGCTCAGTCATCCCCAGTCCCACCAGATACAGAGTTGGAGCTTCTTCCTAGTCCAACTGGTGAAAATGATGTTTGTACAGCTAGTAATAGTAATAATAATAGTACTACTGTAGTATGTAGCCCTTGTACATATGATATGTGGACTTTGTATTTTGATGGTTCCAAATTGCAAGAAGGCTCTGGAGCTGGTTTCATTTTGATAGACCCTCGACAGAGAAAACATCTGATATCCAGCCACTTGGAATTCGAGTGCACGGACAACATTGCAGAGTACGAAGAACTGCTATTGGGTTTACAAAGAGCCATTGACCTTAGCGTTGCGGTTCTTAAAGCAATAGGTGACTCATAAATTATTGTAAGACAAGTACGTTATACCATACATTGTGTGTCACCTCATCTCAAAAGTTACCAATAAGAGGTATAATGTTTTATTTCACATTTCCAAGCTTTTAATATTATCTTTGTTCCTAGAATGCGTAACACAATTGCAGATGCATTGGCAAATGCTGCTGCTAGGTTGTCACCACTTAGGGATAGTTTTTCTGTAGAAATTATTTATAAGCCATCTGTCCCTGATAATATTTCTAATTTACTTGTTTTCAATGATGACCAACATATGCTACATTTTATGATGAAAGCTTAAGATATATTCAAATATTCAACAGTCGATGAAGACAAGCACTAGAAGGCATTGCAAGATGCATCTAGCACAAGCAAAGGAAACCTCATGCGGAAAGGTGTGGTATCATTAGAAAATTTGTATTATTTGCAGAATCCCTTCCAAGGGCCAGTTAATGCAAAGCCCCACAACTCAACATTGTCACATGAGTAGATAAATTTGGGAACAAAAAAGGATCTGAAGTATGCCAATCTTGATACTTGTTGCACACGATAGGAGCGGAAAGGTTTAATCTGTTTATTCAAGTAGTGCCGAGATGTATTCATATGGACATATGACGAGCTCAAAACTTATGACACATGAACTATCTAACATGTAATTCCAATCAAAGAAGGGGCCAAGTCGTTTCAACAAAAGCTATGAAAGGTACATCCTATGCATGAGCCTGTTATTCAAAATTATTTAAGGAAGTTGTTGAATGCTTGGATCATTTATAAAGTGCGACATTCTACTTGGTGTCAAGCTTGGTCCTAGTAAGGATGAAGTCCAGGGAAATCCGCTGGTGTGTTTATTTATGCAACCTGAATTGTGCCTCGAACAAATACAACTAACTCGTGTCTTTGACGGAGCATATATTACAAAAAATATTGGGGTCAAAAATGTTTTCTTTATTAGATGGGTATTTGAGATACAATCAGGTTCTATTCTCAGAGCCTAACAGACTTAAACAACGTGTGTACTAAGTGTGGTATGTTCGCATTCAAGAGAATTCCATTTGTGTTTATTAACATCGGTGCAACATTTCAACGTGTCATGGACATTGAATTACACGAATTGATTGGACAAAGTGTGTTGGTCTACCTCGATGATGTTACAATATTTTCTAAGAAGAGATCTAACCACGTACGACATTTG
Source organism: Pinus taeda (assembly GCA_000404065.3). Lineage (NCBI taxonomy): Eukaryota > Viridiplantae > Streptophyta > Pinopsida > Pinales > Pinaceae > Pinus > Pinus taeda. Next base: position 89,134 of record APFE031247814.1, on the reverse strand, counting down.
CGGAAAATTTTCAACCGATGTTGCAAATAAAGGATATCTCTCAATCCCAAGAAGAGTATTTTCACAGTGTCCGACAATAATATCTTGAGCCATTTCATTACCAAAAGTGGCATTAAATTAGACCTTGAGAGCGTCAAAGCGATCATACGTATTCCTTTCCTAGCAAACAAGAAAGCTATGCAGTCCTTCCTGGGGAAAATCAACTTCCTCCAAAAGTTCATCTCCAATTATGCTAAGATTTTCAAGCCAATACAAGATATGGTAAAGAAGGATTCAATTTACAAATGGGACAAAAGGGAAAAATATGCATTCTCTTGTATCAAGAAAGTTATTACAGAAGCACCCGCTCTATACAACACCAATTTCACCAATGGTTTTTTTTCTCTACACCTTTTCTTCTGACACTTCTCTCGTCGTTGTGCTTACACAAAAGGATTATCATCACAATGAGCGACCAATATCTTTTATGAGTGCTATTCTTCAAGGACATGAACTCACATATCCCACCATTGATAAACAAGCTTACGCAATATACAAGACGGTGAACACTTCTGGCCCTACCTTTTGAAAAATCACTATATTATCTTTGTATCGCACCCAATGGTCAGATCATTGTTTTTTCCGCAAGATCTGGTTGAGAGAAGAGTGAACTGGACGACCGATTTACATAAGTATGATTTAGAGTTCAAACCAATTCACACCATCAAGGGCCACAGTATATGTCGACTAGGAGAAAAAGCAGTGGATGCAAAAGAATAAGAAGACCCTTATGGATAGGAACAAGAAATTCAAATGTAAAATGTAGAGTGAACTACTCCCACTATTATCACAGACTCTAGGTACATAGATGTGCGCCAATACCTAGAGCATGGCACCGTTCCCTCCCATTTATCCTCACAACATAAGAGGTAAATTAGACTCAAAGCATTGTCTTACCAATTGGTGCGTGGGGTGATTTTTAGAAAACGCCATAATGGAGTATTTCTCAGGTGTCTGGAAGCGCACGATTCAAAGAAAGTATTGCACGACCTCCACAATGGACCAGCCAGGGTACATTTTGCAAGCAACACAACTATGCATAAAATCATGCGGGGCGGTTTCTCTTGGTCCACATTGTTCAAATATGCTCACTCTTACGCCCATAAGTGTTAGGTATGTCAAAGGTGTGTCAGAAAAAATAAGAAGTCAGACACCCCATTTCAACCTATCGCAATGGAAGAACCCTTTCAATAGTGGGAATTGGATGTTATTGGAGAAATATTTTTGCATTCATCAAAGCATCACTATTATATTCTCACGGCAACATAATACTTTACATGGTGGAAAAATTAGTTCCACTTAAATAGGTGAATGATTAGGAAGTCATCAATTTCCATCAGCAGAATATCATTTCCAGGTTCAACATTCCTTCTTCATTTGTTTTTTATAATGCAACATATTTCTCATTGCTAAAAATTTATGATTGTGCATTAGAAAATGGAATTGTATTGAAGCATTTAGCTAATCATTATTCATAGGGGAATGGTCTTTCTAAATCCACAAATATGAACCTTATATGTATAATAAAAAAGACCATATTCTTTGATCATAGGAACTAGCACTCCGCTTTGGTAAACACTTTTTGGGTTGATCGAGTCATGCTAAAACCCTCTCTGAACACCTCCCCTTACTTCCTGGTGTATGGAAAATAAATCATCCTCCCTCCTAACATTTACTTTCCTGCTCTCCAACTTTTGCAAGAATCCCAAGGCAAGCCATGCTTATTAGTGAAACGTAGGATGGACACTCTTCACAAGGTACAGGAAGAAAGGATGAAAGAAAAATAAATATTTTCACTTCATCAGAACCTTATCAAGAGGTGGTTTGATAAGAAGTATGTAGGGAAGAATAACTTTAGTGTGGGTCACTTAGTCTTGAAGTGGGACAAAGACCACGAGGAAAAAGGAAAACACACCAAGTTTCAATCCTTGTGGATTGGACCATTCACAGTCCAGGAAAAGCTTGGCCAACACACGTATCATCTGCAATCACTTGATGGGAGGATTGAATCTCTCCATGTCAATGACCAAGAATTAAAACATTAATTTCAATGAAAATTTGGGGTTGTGCTCTACACTATCTACATAGTACTTTCTTGCTTATTTGATTTTGGTTTTATTTTCTGTATGTGTCATTTAAATAAATGTTGTGTGTCAATGTGTTTTTGAATTCTTTGTGTGTGGCTAAGTTAAAAGAGAGTCTTTTGACACTTCAACATTTGGCTAACCTTCTGTCCATCTTTGTTGTGTTGGTTATGTCTTTTGGTCGATGCAGTCTCGATGGAAAATATGATCCGTCTATGAGGAGAGTTTTGGTTAAACCATGGACCCGTGTCTATTCAGGAAACACCTCATGACCACACTCAGTTTTTAATGTTTTCGTGTTGTCATGCCTCTCCAATTAGTAGAGGAGGAGAAGGGGAAAAATTTAAACGAGCAAACCTAAATCATAGGTCTCTATATGCTTCTCTAAAGGAACAACCTCTTCTGCTCTCAATAAGTCAGATCCCTCTTCTTCCCATACAATAAATAAGTGTCAATGCATATTCCTAAATAAAGGAGAAAGAACAGAAAGTATTCCTACACAGAGAGGTGAGGCAAGCATCTCTCTAGGGTACTATCCAGGCTCGCTGGCAGCGGAGAAATGCTTGTGTTCCTATAGTGACTCCACCAAGGTATTGTCAAGGCTTTCTGGCAGCAAAGCAACACTAGAGATGAGAAAACATACTCTAAAAATTTTAAGCTCGTGAACTTCACTACCCTTCCCAGCTCGAGACTTTGTGACATCACTCAAACTTATGGTGTGTTCAATCGAGAAAGGTATGGAGGTGACCATATTTATTCATAGGGTAAGTGGGGAGACCAAGGTAACACACATGATGAATCAATACTTCCCGAAGAACCAAGGCCCTGCACAGAAGAGTTAACCAAGGAAGAGAAGTTGCAATTCTACCAGTGTATTGCCAAGTGTTTCCATTGCTACAACACCCTCCAAAATTTTCGCTTACGCTCAATTTCAAATCCTTCTTTGGTCTTGTACATTGTTGTCGCAAACTTTGAAGATCATTTCATGTGCTTTCTTTAGGAGTTTTTGTCCCCTTTGCAAGCTAGGTAAAATGTTGTATTTTTCTCATGTCACCTGTCGCATAATGTATAAAAGCTCATTATGGTGGTTTCAAGAGGTAAACTTTGTGTAAATGAGGTGTTCTAACCATGTAAACATCTTCCACACCCATTTCGAAAGTTTTAAGCATTATCACACGAGTGTCATCAAGATCATCATAAAGTGTATCGTAAGTGTCGCACTTGTCATAAAGATGTCACACGGAGGGAAATGCATTATCATGTGTCCTGGGTGATCTATGTTGTTGTGTCGTTAGGTATTTTAAGTGTGTGATCACAGTGAAAGTTTATCATTGTTCACATTAGCCTCACTGTTACTGCACTTAGTAATTTTCTGGAAAGCTTCCCGGCCAAGAAACCTAGCTTCACCTGGCCTTCCTAAACTGCGCATTACATAGTCTCAGTCCTCAGTTGTGACCTTTCCTCTTTCCACTGTGCAATGAGTAGTTCCTACTGCCTAGGACTGCTACACTACATAGTTTCTATGCTCAAGACCCAGCCTTGACCCCCAGAATTGTGCAATCTTTTCTCCCATCTTGGCCTTAACTATGCACTGCACAGTGTCTAGCCTCAAGCTCATCCTTGAGGTCCTGAACTGCGTAACTTCTCAATGGTCCAACCTCTCTTGTCTACTAGAACTGTGCAATATGCTTCCCCAGTGCTCATTCCCTCAGCCTGTCACACTAACCTTGGGAATTCGAAGTTTGTCTCCTCAACCCAGCCTAAATTGTGCATTGCACAGTCTCAAGGCTCAAGGCTTCCCTTTCTTTCTTGAACTACACAAGTGTGCAATCACCGATCCCTTTCCCCAATCTTCCATCCAGTTCCAGCTCAGTCGATGGATCAACATGCTCAATCTCAGACTAGGGGGTTTTTAGATTGATGTCGTCTCATCATGAGTGAATTGTAGAAACAAGTACCATATTATGCCATGGTAAGATGATGAAGAAGGATATGAAGGAGCGCAACATAATTAAATACCATGTTTTAGCTGAAAACACAAGCTCATCAATCAAGAGAAAGCAAAGGGACACCAGTTTGTGATCACCAATCAAGACTTGAGATCATTAAAGATCCCTTATCACCAAGCCATGCAGAGGTGGAAAGAAGAAGACCTGCAACACGCATTGGCTGAAATGGTCTGAGATTGCCACATCATCAACCAAGTCTATTCTAGTAGTGTCTGCCATTTCATGTTATGAGTTGTCACATGGCACACCATCTGGTTAATGATGTAAATTATGTTTCAAAAATGTATAGTAAAGTGGAAGTCCAAAGGACATGTATGGAATACGAAGAGTGATGTAAAGTTGAAAAGTCACAGGAAGTTAAACAATCATGAGGGTAGATGAAGAGTCAGAAGGAAGGTGAAGCATCCCTTCCTAATTGTTATATAGACATCCTCATTGTAAGAGAAAAGTATTTTTCACCTTGGCTCCTCCCGTAAGGCATTAGAGAGATAAGATAGTTCTTTTGAGGAGCAAGGAGTGGCTCCAACACTCCACTATTGGAACTAGTGGTGTTCATTGTATACATGTTTCTTGGAACTTTTACTTAATATAGGAAGCCCTATGGGCCAACTAGTTCTTCATGCATGGATTATGGATATTTGTAAGACTATTTTATGAATGTTTGTAATTCATGTTTTCTTTCATATATGCTAAAATAGTTGGACTATTTCAATTATTTTGGTACTTATCATAGTGAGAATGTGTTGTAATTTCTAGTATTTTTATCACATCCTCGTCAACTATTCCGCTGGATATTAGAAAGACCCTCCTCATTACATTGGTTGCACCAACCATTTCATCTCTGTGGACTATTCCACTTGATGTTTTATGAATCCTTCTCGTTTATGTGCGTCTCTACTGGGGTGGTACTACTACTTCTCTCTTAGAGGCTTACTTTTCCTCCCCTTTGCAGCGAAAGAAACTTTACACACATAAGATCAAACACTCACTAGGCACACCCCCCTTGCTTTTCGAAGGCACATTTGCATTCCTCTTTCTTGATGAGAGTTAGATCCAAGGCATATCGTTATGATAACCGGAAACTGAGCCATATTCTGCATGGGGATCCTATCCTAAACGGTGTGAGGTCTAATTGGAACTACATATCGAGGAGACCCTTTGAATGTTGGCGAGTCTAGCACCATCAACAAATTCCTTTTCTTTTAGGCTAGAGGTTATATTTTGAATTTTTTGTTTGTGAAGAATCCCATGAGGATCCCCTAGGCTCATATTTCAATTTAGAGTTTTAAGGAGTCCCCATCTAGGTTTCTTCTTCTATTAGGAGCTTTTTTATCATAAGTATGGGGATAAGGGTTGAAAATAAATGTTTGTTAATGCCTAATAGGCTAGGAACAAATTCACTAGATTCCAAGCCTTTTGTTCCTTCCTCTAAAACAAAATTATTCAAAGATTTTCTTTTACAAGGGGAATATAATTATGGGGACTTCGCCAAGAGAGGTATGTAATCGTTGTTTCCATTGATGGTTTCTAGACTCTGTGATTTATGGAGACCCGAGGATGAGGGTTGATTTTCTCATTCTCATATCATCACATAAGGTCCTTTAAAATACCTCATTTCAATTACAACTTTTTCCCTATAAGTAATTTGAGGGGATTTTAGCAATACCATCCTTAGTGCTTGAGGTTTCTTCCTTTGAGCCCACACCTTCCCTTATAAAGGGTAATTATAATCCACTATTAAGTTTCTATTGTTTTGACATTTCCCACATTTGAAAGGTATACCTTCATAATCAAGAGTTAACTAATAATTATTTTTACCCACTAAATAATCAATTCCTTTGTTAGGCTTTTGCTAGTTTTCAGACACACTAGTATTCTGACCATCCTAAAGTATCTATTATCTCATAAAGATAAATCAAAGTCATAATACAATCCAAGGGAGTTCCATGTTTCTACAAATATATCCTTTCACCATTAAAAAAAGAGGTAGCTTGTGTTATCACTTTGATATTTCTTCTGAAGTTAATGAAGGAAGAAAAGTCAAAGGTAACCACAAACCACTTTTGGAGATCCGACCTAGCCTTCCTAATGATCAGAGAGGGCTCTCTCTTTATAATTTAACTTTGTTTTAGTTAAGATGATTTTAGGCTAGTTATTTCTTGCACTTGGGTTTTGATTTGAGATTTTGGGTGGTGGGATCACTTTACTTAGATGAATAGAGGTTTGATTTAACCATTGGTCTATGAAGTCAAATGTTAGACGAACAAGATTGGATTCAGTTCTAAAAGCAGTGTTTACAAGGCAAGATAGATGAGTTAATGCAGATCTCAAAGGCTAAATGGTGAAATGATTTCAAATCGGATCCAGGGAGCAATTAAGGGTTCCCTAGGCCGGACTCTGGTAGGAATGAAAGAAGTCAACCGACATGGGAGAGCAATTAAGGGTTCTCTAATCCAGGTATCAAAGGAAAACATGTAAATGACTAACTATGAAAAATAGAGTGCACTTAAACAATTTCTAAGTGATATCTCCAGTTAATTCATTCAAATTTAGAACACATATAAGATTATGAAACACATAAGAAAGTAACAAGATTAAACAAAGAAGATACTTCACTGCAAATAGCTCATCTCATGAATCCTGTAGCGAAATGCTTTTATTACTTTCTCCAGTCTGTTGACTTGAAAATGGTACAATCACCCTTAGGTTTTCAGATCAAAATAGCTCTACAAATGTAAAATAATCCACCCAAAATACTTCAAATGAAGAAGTATTTATAAAACTTTTAAACTGAAATATCTTGAAAAAATATCAAGATTGGTTTACAAATATCTCAAACTGTTTTACATTAATAGAACTTAAATAAAGGACACTCAAAACTAATGAATTTATTTGGCACTATATTTATGGAATGATGGTGACAAAGAAGAGAAATTTGAATTTGATAACAACTTTTAATTGATGATGAGGCTTCCAAGTTGATAACTACCTCCTTCCTTTGTGCATTATGCCCCAGAAATTTTGCAAAATTAGGTTCTAGTGATACCTTTGTATATCTCAATATGAGATAGATATGTAAAAAGTGAAAGATTTTATTGTAGATAAGTATGTTATTGAGATACACCTCTTTCATTTTCGAAAAATTCAGCTCCAGTTGTTCACAATATTCTCTGCAAAACAATGTCAAAAACAGGACTTTGCACAGTCTGAAAAATAGGCTGTGAAGATATGCATTTATCTCCCTTTTTGTAATATCTGTGTAAAAAGTGAGATATCTTTTTGTATATTTGCCTTTTAGGAACAAAAAACTCCTCCAGTTTCTCAAAATGCATATTGGATTGGCCACAATAGTTTCTGCAAAATTATGACTTAAACAAGAAATTTCTGGAAAATGTACCATTCCTACTTTGATTTCATCTTTTAACATTAATTTTCTTTTAACTATTTTTACCTTTACTTTGGATAAACTTAATTGTTTCTAGTGAAATTGTTTTCATCTATTTTTAACCCTTACTGCCTCCATGTTTACTTTTATTGTTTACCTTGATTTCTCTGTTTTTTCATCTATCTTCACTTTGACATGAATTTATTTTATCTATATGCTTTGCAACTATCTTCCATGTTGTTTGTCTTCCCACTGGTTGCTTTTATTCACTTTGATTTTTCAATCTGATACACTTTCATCTGGCTAATCTATCTTTTTCCTTTTACTGTGCTTTTTTGACTTTCACTGTAACCTTTTGACTTTTACTGTACATTTTCAAATGAGAGGTTCATTATGGTTTTTTCTCAAAATAATTGGAAATTGGTTAATTGGCTTGCAAATTGGTTTGAATGGTGATTGCAGAGGGTACGGTGGTTGTAGACATGAACTTGATGCTCAAATTGGGTGTCCGGAGCTTCTTCAGGCGGTAGACGACAATGCATTTTGGTCGCAGAGGCTTAGGGTGTCGCAAACGTATTGCTGAGGTTTTACACAAAAAACGAGCGAAAAAGGATGAAATGGGGCTTCTCGGCCTTTTAAAGGGAAACTATTATATTTTGGCGGGGAAAGCATTTTATGAACAGTGGATGGTTTTCGCATTGGGCGGGAAGTCAGTTTTGGAGGCCATTGTACTGCTTTTGGCAGGCGGGTGTTATTTCCCTAAGGGAACACGATCTATGCCAGAGGCTGACACGTAGCAAAATCGGGCTCGAGAAAAACCGTAAATCTCGCGTGCTCTCAGGTTGATAAAGAGGAGTGAGCACGATATGGATGCACGTCGTTAGATCTCGGGGTGAGAGATCTAACGACTGTCACACGATGAAGCTGCACGAACGGAAATTAGGGTGAAGATTTGCTGGGTTTTCTTTAACGGCACCAAGGGTTGGTGGGTTAATAGGTTTATTGTTGGAAATAATACTAAGAAGGGGGGTGAATCAGTATTAGCAAATCAATAACCTTTTCATTTTTATTATCAGATTTATATATGCTACTTCAATTAAGGCAACTCGTGTGTATACACAACTGTGTTTAATGCAACTAGCGTATATCCAGCAGACTTATGATTCAGTTAATTCATCATATGTTGATCTTTAATGAGTGCATCAAAACATTATTGACCATATAAAAAGTAAACAGGTGCAGTAAAACAGAACAGATCATCACACATAAGAAGCACACATGAACACCATGATATAAGGTGGAAACCCAATGCAGGACAAAAACCACTTGCTGCTATTTTCTTCAAAATAAGAAAAACATGTTTACAATATTGTACTAGCGTATACTCATACTAGTACGCAGGCGCCCACCTGCAGAAGGCTACAACCTTCTCTCGTTCTTCATCTTTTACTAGAAGGGAGCTACAACCCCCTAGCTCTTGTTCTAGCCGATATATTTACCAGTACGTAGGCGCCGACCTACAGAAGGCTACGACCTTCATTTTTCTTCTAGGGACCAAGTTTCATAAATTTTCAGACTGGATCCATCAATACAAAACAATCACTACTGCAATACAATCATCAACTATATCTGCATCATCAATCTTTGAATTACTCAACAACTGAATCACTGAAACCCTGTCATCAAAACGCAGTCACTAGAATACAGAGTAGAACCAAGAACTCTGCAACAACCACTAGAAGCAACAACAACATCAAATATCAAATCTCATATTTTATACACTACTTAGCTGTGTCAAATCCGCATGTATATGCTCTTTCACCAAAGGGAACCCGCGTACAGTTCTGAAAATAATTACTTATACCTTCGCTGCAATTTTCAACTTTAGATATACCTAGAACATAAGATATAAAGGATAAGACATGCGTCAATATTCATATCTATTCATGATCATACCATATAATGATAATTCATTTTAGTCTTCATGATCCCATTTCATCAACCTTCATTTGCCACATAGGTGCATCCTTAACAAAGCATCACATACCCATAACCCACATACTAGATCTCACCTTTCATCAGATATTCATCACATACACACTTGTGCTTTGGCCTATGATCTTCTTCTCCTTATATAGGTTTAGACCTCTCTCAATACCATGGTCCAAAACCACGTAAGTACTTTGGACCTAATACCTGGGGTCGATACCTCGGTCCAAATACCATGGACCAATACCAAAATACCATGGACCAAAACTTAGTTTTCCAACATGTACGCACCTTTCCTTCTGTGAAAGTGCGTGTGTACGTTATACACGCCTTTTGGTTTGAGAACCCGCGTGTACACACGGCTTGGTCAATGGGGAACCTGCGTATACCTCTCTTTCTTCATTCTGTGAGCCTGCACTGTGATCTGTCATCTGTGTGAGTTGCCATCAAGGACAAGACCTATGTCATAGTGCCAGATCTGTACCATAATGCCAACAATCTCCCCCTTTGGACTTGATGGCAACAACCACACCAAGTCTCTCTCCGCCTTTGACATCAAGAGAAAAGGGAGGACCAAGATATTCTCTCCCTTGATATACATTACGTTGTCCATACTTCCCCTGAGTACATGCTGAAATCTCTGATTGAGCTCCCCCTTTGTACATGCTAAGATGTATCAATCCGTTCATGCTCCCCCTGAGCCCATGTCGAGTCTGCAAAAATGTTTTTTAAAAGAATAACATGACTCTACAACTCAACTAAGTGATTATGACCTTCCTATCACCAATGACTCATACATGCATCAATCTCCCAACCAAGTGGGGATACACCATTTTGAATCATCCACCCAACCAAGTGGGGATATACCAAATGTTTATACATGACTGAAATAGACATTATTACATCATTCTTCCCATGCAAAGTGGGGTTACAAATTGGGTCTTTTCATGACCTTTACATCAAATGATATGAATTTTATAACAATGACCAGCAAGACCATAATAGTCATCAACAACTATCATACACCATATATGATCTACACTATAATCATCTGTCACCAGCATCCAGACCTGTACCCTGCAATATCATTTTCTTGGCCAACCAATAATAAGTAGCAAGATGTATCATAAGCATCATCACCAAAGACTTCTAACCATAATGCCAACAATGCATTATTCGAAGCATATGCTCCCCCTGAACCTGTGCCAACCAACATATACCATGACCGAACCATATCAAACTTCTTTTCTTGAATCTGTTCTGCTGCTTTTTCTTCAAATCTCCATATACGCGACTCTACAGCCTCTAACTCGCGTATATACGCTACTTCGCTTCATAATATCTGCGTATGCAAATTGGAAAACTGAAGTTTACACTTTCAGCTTCCCCTGGGTCTGTTATGTCTGCTAAGTGAGTTATGCCACATCTTTCTGACACTAATTCTGTCTTCTTCAGTACCTGCGATTGAGATGATGTATGCTCCTTTTGCTTTGGTGTCCGAATTTTGCTCCTGCATTCCTTTACTTTATGTCCAAACTTTTTACATGCATAACATCTTACATGTTTCATATTCCTTTTATTGCAATCAATAGCTTTGTGACCAAACATATTGCAAGCAAAACAATATCCCTTAAAGTACTTGGAACGTGATGATCTTTCTGTGTCATGGTCTTGAACCATTCTTCTTCTACATTTGGCTGCAACATGTCCAAGATTATGACATTCATAACTTTCAACATTATTCATCATAGAAAATAACCATCTATCACTTCCACAGTTAGGAGCAAATGATTTTCTTTGAAGAATTTCTATCCTTGGTTGTTGCTGGGGTTGACCACTTATCTCCTTGTTGATCATTTTAGATTTTGCATTAGAATTCCTTCCCTCACCCTGTGAACTAGATTCACATTCAATAGTTTCATAAAAACCAAGACCAATTTTGATACAGGGGATCTTTGAATACTGAGAATATCATCCAAAATCTTAGTACTGTCTTGAAATCGTAAAATTTTATCCCTTTCTTTTAATTTACCTTTTAAGATATTTACCTAAACCTGATGTTGTTCTTCCTTTTCCAGATATTGTTTCTTTTTGTTTTCTTTAGCTTTTCTTCCTTCTTCCACTTGTTGCCTTAATTCGAGCACTTCATGTTCTTGTTCTTCAAGAGCTTCTTCATTCTGCTTCTTTGATTCTTCAAGGCCTTCTTTTAGAGAGAAGATCTTAGCTTCAAGTTTCATGATTTTTATGCTTTAATCTTTTGCTATATCCTGCAGCTGCCCCCTTACTCTAGTTAGTGTCTCCAGCTGATCATTTAATCTGGTAACTTCTTCTTTTTCTACGTCATTATTTTCATATTCCATGAGAAGTTTAATTTATTGATTATCCTCATCACTATTGGATAATTCATTACTATTATCATGAGTATAATAACTTCTATTACCTTCTTCAAACATCTTTCCTTTGTTATGAGGGCTTCTAGCAGCGTAGTGACCAACTCTTCCGCAAGAAACACATTTGAAAGGTAGCTTACCTTTGAACCTTCCAAATCCCCGTTGAATATTCTTGACAAAATTTACCTCATATTCTTCTTCGGAAATGTATCCTGATTCATTGAGTTTTTCTTTTCCACTTGTTGATACTTTGAATGCAGCTTCTCTCCTTTCTAATGGTCCTCCTTTTCTCATTTCAAAAGCAGTTAAGATTCTGTGAAGCTGTCATAGTGATATTCTACAGATCCTACTTTTCTTCTATGGCAGACACTTTGGGTTCAAATTTAGCAGACAAGGATCTCAAAACTTTCTCAACTAAGACAACTTCCTTAATTTCTTCACCCAGATTCTTCATACAATTGACAATCTCATCTATACGTAGGAAGTAATTAGCTGTGCTTTCATCACTATCCATCTTAAGAGTTTTATACTGAATTCTGAGAGTTTGAAGCTTAGCACGTTTTACCTAATTGTCTCTTTCGTAGCTTAGAATGATTTTGTCCCATATTTCTTTGGTTGATTTGAGCTGCATGACCTTGACAAACTCTGATTTTGACAAACTTTCCAATAAGATAGTAACAACTTTGGCATTGATTTCATATTGTTTTCTACCTACCGTATATGTAGGAATTGCTGATGGAAATGTATATCCTCCTTCCACGATTTCCGAAATATCCATTCCAAGTGATTGTAGATAGGTTGTGGTTCTTATCTTCTAGTAAACAAAATTGCTCCCATCGAAGATTGGTGGTCTGATGGATCTCTCTCTTTCTTGATTACTCATGATGATGGATCTTCGTTCAAGCGATCAAGCTTCTTCTGAAGGACCTGCTCTAATACCAATTGTTGGAAATAATACTGAGAGGGTGGGGGGAGGGGGAGGGGGTGAATTAGTATTAGCAAATCAATAACCTTTTCATTTCTATTATCAAATTTATATAAGCTACTTCAGTTAAGGCAACCCGCGTGTTTACCTAACTGTGTTTAATGCAACTATCATATATCCAGCAATCTTATGATTCAGTTAATTCATCATATGTTGATATTTAATGAGTGCATCAGAACATTATTGACCATATAAATAATAAACAGGTGTAGTAAAACAGAACAGATCATCACACATAAGCACACATGAACACCATGATATAAGGAGGAAACCCAATGCGGGACAAAAACCACCTACTGCTGTTTTCTTTAAGATAAGAAAAACCTGTTTACAATCTTGTACTAGCGCAGACTCATACCAGTATGTAGGCACCCACCTATAGAAGGCTACAAACTTCTCTTGTTCTCCAGCTTTTACTAGAAGGGAGCTACAACCCCCTAGCTCTTGTACTAGCCGATATATTTACTAGTACATAGGCGCCAACCTACAGAAGGTTACGACCCTCTCTTTTCTTCTAGGGATCACGTTTCATAAATTTTCAGACGAGATCCATCAATACAAAACAATCACTACTGCAATACAACCATCAACTATATGTGCATCATCCATCTCTGAATTACCCAACAATTGAATCAATGAAACCCTGTCATCAAAACGAAGTCACCAGAACACAAAGCAGAACCCAGAACTCTGCAACAACCACTAGAACCAACAACAACCTCAAATATCAAATCTCATACTGTATACGTTATTTGGCTGTGTCGAATCAGTGTGTATATGCTCTTTAACCAAAGGGTACCCACGTACAAATCTGAAAATAATTACTTATACCTTCGCTGCAATTTTGAACTCTAGATATACTCGAAACATGAGATATAAAGGGTAAGACATGCATCAGTATTCAGATCTATTCATGATCAAACCATATAATGATAATGCATTTTAGTCTTCAAGATTCTGTTTCATCAACCTTCATTTGCCACATAGATGCATCCTTAACAAAGCATCACATACCCATAACCTGCATACTAGATCTCACCCTTCATCAGATATTCATCACTTGCACACGTGCGCATTGGCCTAATGATCTTCTTCTCCTTATATAGGTTTATACCTCTCTCAATACCATGGTACGAAACCACGTAAGACCAATACCTTGGACCCAATACCTGGGGTCAATACCCCGAACCAAATACTATGGACCAATACCAAAATACCATGGACCAAATCCCACGGACCAAAACTTAGTTTTCCAACATGTACGCGCCTTTCCTTTTGTGAAAGTGCGTGTGTACGCTATACACACCTTTTGGTCTATGAACCCGCGTATACATGCAGCTTGGTTAATGGGGAACCTGCATATACCTCTATTTCTTCATTTTTTGAGCCTGAACTATGATCTGCCATCTGTGTGAGTTTCCATCAAGGACAACACCTATGTCATAGTGCCAGATTAGTATCATAATGCCAACAATCTCCCCCTTTGGACTTGATGGCAACAACCACACCAAGTCACCCTCCCCCTTTGACATCACGGGAAAAAGGTAGACCAAGATATTCTCTCCCTTGATATACACTCTGTTGTCCATACTCCCCCTGAGCACATGCTGAAATCTCTGATTGAGCTCCCCCTTTGTACATGCTAAGATGTATCAATCTGTTCATGATCCCCCTGAGCCCATGCCGAGTCTGTAAAAATATTTTTTAAAAGAATAACATGACTCTACAACTCAACTAAGTGAGTATGACCTTCCTATCACCAATGACTCATACATACATTAATCTCCCAACCAAGTGGGGATACACCAAATGTTTATACATGACTGATATAGACATTATTACATCATTCTTCCCATGCAAAGTGGGGTTACAAATTGGGTCTTTTCATGACATTTACATCAAATGATATGACTTTTATAACAATGACCAGCAAGACCATGATAGTCATCAGCAACTATCATACACCATATATGATCTGCACTATAATCATTTGTCACCAGCATCCAGACCCGTACCTTGCAATATCATTCTTTTGGCTAGCCAATAATAAGTAGCAAGATGTATCATAAGCATCATCACCAAAGACTTCTAACCATAATTCCAACAATGCATTATTCGAAGCATATTCTCCCCCTGAACCTGTGCCAACCAGCATATACCATGACCGAACCATATCAGACTTCTTTTCCTGAATCTGTTATGCTGTGTTTTCTTTGGAGCTCCATATACGTGACTCTGCAGCCTCTAACTCACGTATGTAGGTGAATTCGCTTCAAAATATCTGCGTATGCAAATCAGAATAATGAAGGTTTACACTTTCAGCTTCCCTTGGGTCTGTTATGTCTGCTAACTGAGTTATGCCACATCTTTTTGACACTAATTTTGTCTTCTTCAATACCTGCGATTGAGATGATGTATGCTCCTTTTGCTTTGGTGTCCAAATTTTGGTCCTGCATTCCTTTACTTTATGTCCAAACTTGTTACATGCATAACATCTTACATGTTTGATATTCCTTTTATTGCAATCAATAGATTTGTGACCAAACATATTACAAGAAAAACAATATCCCTTAAAGTACCTAGAACGTGATGATCTTTCTGTGTGATGGTCTTGAACCATTCTTCTTCTACATCTGATTGCAACATGTCCAAGATTATGAAATTCATAACATTCAACATTATTCATCATAAGAAATAACCGTCTATCACTTCCACAGTTAGGAGCAAACAATTTTCTTTGAAAAATATCTTTCCTTTATTGTTGTTGGGGTTGACCACTTATCTCCTTTTTGATCATTATAGATTTTGCATTAGAATTCCTTCCCTCACCCTGTGAGCTAGATTCACCTTCAACAGTTTCATAACAACCAAGACCAATTTTGATACAGGGGATCTTTGACTACTGAGAATATCATCCAAAATCTTAGTACTGTCTTGAAATCGTAACAATTTATCCTTTTCTTCTAATTTACCTTTTAAGATATTTACCTCAACCTGATGTTGTTCTTCTCTTTCCTGATATTTCTTCTTTATATTTTCTTCCGTTTTTCTTCCTTATTCCACTTGTTGCCTTAATTCGAGCACTTCATGTTCTTGTTCTTCAAGAGCTTCTTCATTATGCTTCTTTGATTCTTCAAGATCTTCTTTTAGAGAGAGGATATTAGCTTCAAGTTTCTGGATTTTTATGCTCTGATCTTTTACTATATCCTGCAGCTGCTCCCTTACTCTAGTTACTGTCTCCAGCTAATCATTTAATCTAGTAACTTCTTCTTTTTCTACGTCATTATTTTCATATGCCATGAGAAGTTTAATTTCTTGATTATATTCATCACTATTGGATAATTCATTACTATTATCATGAGGATAATAACTTATATTACCTTCTTCAGAAATCTTTCCTTTGTTATGAGGGCATCTAGCAGTGTAGTGACCAACTCCTCCGCAAGAAAAACATTTGAAAGGTAGCTTACCTTTGAACCTTCCAGATCTGTGTTGAAGATTCTTGACAAAATTTACTTCATATTCTTCTTCGGAAATGTATCCTGATTCATTGAGGTTTTCTTTTCCCTTTGTTGATACTTTGAATGTGGTTTCTCTCCTTTCTGATGGTCCTCCTTTTCTCATTTCAAAAGCAGTTAATATTTCGTGAAGCTGCGTCATAGTGATACTCTGCAGATCTTGCTTTTCTTCTATGGCAGACACTTTGGGTTCAAATTTAGCAGACAAGGATCTCAAAACTTTCTCAAATAAGACAACTTCCTTAATTTCTTCACCCAGATTCTTCATACAATTGACAATCTCATCTATGCGTAGGAAGTAATTAGCTATGCTTTCATCACTATGCATCTTAAGAGTTTCATACCGAATTCTGAGAGTTTGAAGCTTAGCACGTTTTACCCGAGCATCTCCTTCGTAGCTTAGAATGATTTTGTCCCATATTTCTTTGGCTGATTTGAGCTACATGACCTTGACAAACTCTGATTTTGACAAACTTGCCAATAAGATAGTAACATCTTTGGCATTGATTTCATATTGCTTTCTACCTGCCGTATCTGTAGGAATTGCTGATGGAAATGTATATCCTCCTTCCAAGATTTCCTAAATATCCATTCCAAGCGATTGTAGATAAGTTGTGGTTCTTATCTTCCAGTAAACAAAATTCCTCCCATCAAAGATTGGTGGTCTGATGGATCCCTCTCTCTCTTGATTACTCATGATGATGGATCTTCCTTCAAGTGATCAAGCTTCTTCTGAAGGCCCTGCTTTGATACCAATTGTTGGAAATAATACTGAGGGGATGGGGGTGAATCAGTATTAACAAATCAATAACTTTTTCATTTCTATTATTAGATTTATATACGCTACTTCAGTTAAGGCAACCCGAGTATATACCTAACTGTGTTTAATGCAACTAGCGTATGTCCAACAAACTAATGATTCAGTTAATTCATCATATGTTGATCTTTAATGAGTGCATCAGAACATTATTGACCATATAAACAGTAAACAGGTGCAGTAGAACAGAACAGATCATCACACATAAGAAGCACACATGAACACCATGATATAAGGTGGAAACCCAATGCGGGACAAAAACCACCTGCTGTTGTTTTCTTTAAGATAAGAAAAACCTGTTTACAATCTTGTACTGGCGCAGACTCATACAAGTACGTAGGCACCCACCTGTAGAAGGCTACAACCTTCTCTCATTCTCCAGCTTTTACTAGAAGGGAGCTACGACCCCCTAGCTCTTGTACTAGCCGAT
>APFE031247814.1:0-58279 GCA_000404065.3 Pinus taeda | reverse complement strand
TGCGTACACGCAGCCAAGGTAGAGAGAACCTGCGTACCCAGAGATAAACATGTTTTCAAGTGACTTTCTCTCTCTTTGAAGTTTTGACATGAAGAGCAGAGGTATGGGGCTTGACAAAGAGGACAATATGGCTATTGATGGGGCCATATAACTGTAGATAGTCAGGGATAACTGTAGATAGTCAGGGTGACAAAATTTAGTGTAACACACCATTTTGACTCATCCACCCAACCAAGCGGGGATATACCAAATGTTTATATATGACTGAAATAGACATTATTACATCATTCTTCCCATGAAAAGTGGGGTTACAAATTGGGTCTTTTCATGACCTTTACATCAGATGATATGACTTTTATAACAATGACCAGCAAGACCATGATAGTCATCAGTAACTATTGTACACCATATATGATTTGCACTATAAGCATCTGTCACCAGCATCTATACCTGTACCCTGCAATATCATTCTCTTGGCCAACCAATAATAAGTAGCAAGATGTATCATAAGAATCATCACCAAAGACTTCTAACCATAATGCCAACAATGCATTATTCGAAGCATATGCTCCGCCTGAGCCTGTGCCAACATACATATAACATGACCGAACCATATCAGACTTCTTTTCCTGAATCTGTTCTGCTGCTTTTTCTTCAAATCTCAATATATGCGACTCCGCAGCCTCTAACTCGCGTATATGCGTGACTTCGCTTCATAATATCTGCGTATGCAATTTGGAAACACTAAAGGTTTACACTTTCAACATCCCCTGGGTCTGTTATGTTTGCTAATTGAGTTATGCCACATCTTTCTGAAACTAATTCTTTCTTCTTCAATACGTGCGATTGAGATGATGTATGCTCCTTTTTCTTTGGTGTCCGAATTTTTCTCCTGAATTCCTTTACTTTATGTCCAAACTTGTTACATGCATAACACCTTACATGTTTCATATTCCTTTTATTGCAATCAATAGCTTTGTGACCAAACATATTGCAAGCAAAACAATATCCCTTAAAGTACCTGGAACGTGATGATCTTTCTGTGTGATGGTCTTGAACCATTCTTCTTCTACATCTGGCTGCAACATGTCCAAGATTATGACATTCATAACATTCAACATTATTCATCGGTGGAAATAACTGTCTATCACTTCCACAGTTAGGAGCAAAAGAATTTCTTTGAAGAATTTCTTTCCTTGGTTGTTGCTGGGGTTGACCACTTATCTCCTTGTTGATCATTTCGGATTTTGCATTAGAATTCCTTCCCTCACCCTGTGAGCTAGATTCACCTTCAACAGTTTCATAAAAACCAAGACGAGTTTTGATAGCAGTGGATCTTTGACTACTAATAATATCATCCAAAATCTTAGTACTATCTTGAATAGTAACAGTTTATCCTTTTCTTCTAATTTACCTTTTAAGATATTTACCTCAACCTAATGTTGTTCTTCCTTTTCCAGATATTGCTTCTTTATGTTTTCTTCAACTTTTCATCCTTCTTCCTCTTGTTTCCTTAATTGGAGCACTTCATGTTCTTGTTCTTCAAGAACTTCTACATTTTGCTTATTTGATTCTTCAAGATATTCTTTTAGAGAGAGGATCTTAGCTTTAAGTTTCTGGATTTTTATGCTCTGATCTTTTACTATATCCTACAGTTGCTCCCTTACTCTGGTTACTATCTCCTACTGATCATTTAATCTGGTAACTTCTTCTTTTTCTACGTCATTATTTTCATATGCCATGAGAAATTTAATTTCTTGATTATCTTCATCACTACTGGATAAGTCATTACTATTATCACGAGTATAATAACTTCTATTACCTTCTTCAGACATCTTTCCTTTGTTATGAGGGCATCTAGCAGCGTAGTGACCAACTCTTTCGTAAGAAAAACATTTGAAAGGTAGCTTACCTTTGAACCTTCCAGATCCCTGTTGAAGATTCTTGACAAAATTTACCTAATATTCTTCTTCGGAAATGTATCTTGATTCATTGAGGTTTTCTTTACCTTTGTTGATACTTTGAATGCGACTTCTCTCCTTTCTGATGGTCCTCCTTTTCTCATTTTAAAAGCAGTTAAGATTTCATGAAGCTACGTCATATTGATATTCTGTAAATCCTACTTTTCTTCTATGGCAGACACTTTGGGTTCAAATTTAGCAGACAAGGATCTCAAAACTTTCTCAACTAAGACAACTTCCTCAATTTCTTCACCTAGATTCTTCATACAATTGACAATGTCATCTATACATAGGAAGTAATTAGCTATGCTTTCATCACTATGTATCTTAAGAGTTTCATACTGAATTCTGAGAGTTTGAAGCTTAGCACGTTTTACCTGAGTGTCTCCTTCGTAGCTTAAAATGATTTTGTCCCATATTTCTTTGGCTGATTTGAGCTGCATGACCTTGACAAAGTCCGATTTTGACAAACTTGCCAATAAGAAAGTAGTAGCTTTGGCATTGATTTCATATTGCTTTCTACCTGTCGTATCTATAGGAACTACTGATGGAAATGTATATCCTCCTTCCATGATTTCCCAAATATCTATTCCAAGTGATTGTAGATAGGTTGTGGTTCTTATCTTCGAGTAAACAAAATTTCCCCCATCAAAGATTGGTGGTTTGATGGATCCCTCTCTTTCTTGATTACTCATGATGATGGATCTTCCTTCAAGCTATCAAGCTTCTTCTGAAGGACCTGCTCTGATACCAATTGTTGGAAATAATACTAAGAGGGCGCGGGCGGGGGGGGGGGGTTGAATCAGTATTAGCAAATCAATAACCTTTTCATTTCTATTATCAGATTTATATACGCTACTTCAGTTAAGGAAACCTGCGTGTATATGCAACTGTGTTTAATGCAACTAGCATATATCCAACAAACTTATGATTCAGTTAATTCATCATATGTTGATCTTTAATAAGTGCATCATAACATTATTGACCATATAAACAACAAACATGTGCAGTAAAACAGAACATATCATCACACATAAAAAGCACACATGAACACCATGATATAAGGTGGAAACCCAATGCGGGACAAAAACCACCTGCTGTTGTTTTCTTTAAGATAAGAAAAACCTGTTTACAATCTTGTACTAGCGCAGACTCATACTAGTACGTAGACACCCACCTGCAGAAGGCTACAACCCTCTCTCGTTCTCCAGCTTCTATTAGAAGGGAGATACAACCCCCTAGCTCTTGTACTAGCCAATATATTTACTAGTACGTAGGCGTTGACCTACAGAAGGCTACGACCTTCTGTTTTCTTCCAGGGACCATGTTTCATAAAATTTTAGACTGGATCCATCAATACAAAACAATCACTACTACAATGCAACCATCAACTATATCTACATCATCAATCTCTAAATTACCCAACAACTGAATCACTGAAACCCTATCATCAAAACACAGTCACCAGAACACAGAGCAGAACCCAAAACTCTGCAACAACCACTAGAACCAACAACAACCTCAAATATCAAATCTCATACTATATACGCTACTTGGTTGTGTCGTATCAATGTGTATACGCTCTTTCACCAAAGGGAACCCGCTACAGATATGAAAATAATTACTTATACCTTCGTTGCAATTTTCAACTTTAGATATACCTAGAACATAAGATATAAAGGATAAGACATGCGTCAATATTCAAATCTATCCATGATCATACCATATAATGATAATGCGTTTTAGTCTTCATGATCTCGTTTCATCAACCTTCATTTGCCACATAGGTGCATCCTTAACAAAGCATCACATACCCATAACCTACATACTAGATCTCACCCTTCATCAAATATTCATCACTTGCACACTTGCGCTTTGGCCTAATGATCTTCTTCTCCCTATATAGGTTTAGGACTCTCTCAATACCATGGTCCAAAACCACGTAAGATCAACACCTTGGACCCAATCCTTGGGGTCAATACCTTGGACCAAATACCATGGACCAATACCAAAATACCATGGACCAAATACCATAGACCAAAACTTAGTTTTCCAACATGTACGCGCCTTTCCTTCTGTGAAAGTGTGTCTGTATGTTATATGCGCCTTTTTGTCTGCGGACCTACATGTACACGCAGCTTGGTCAATGGGGAACCTGCGTATACTTCTCTTTCTTCATTCTGTGAGCCTGAACTGTGATCTGTCATCTGTGTGAGTTGCCATCAAGGACAACACATGTGTCATAGTGCCATATTTGTATCATAATACCAAAATTTATGTCGAGGAAATATGAAGCGGGGAGTTAATTTAAACAATGCGGGGGATGAAACTATAGTTTATAATTAAATTGGGGTTTGGATATTATATGTGAAGGAGTTATTTAATACGGGAAAAAGGTATATCGGGGAGCTAATACATTAGGTTAGTACGTTAATATGAAATGAATGTGCGAAATGTAAAATATAGTAAGCATAATGTAAAATATGATTTTTGGCTTGAATTTCTTCACTGTGGTGGGCCAATATCAACATTTAACAATTATACTTAGGATAAAAGCATTTTTTGAGGGGTTTTGAGTATTTTGAATGAGAGGGGAATTAGTTAAGGGGGTTTTACCTTTCCTAGGTAAAATGTGTTTTAAACTTAGGAAAATGGAATTTTGTAGGGTAGAATGAGTTGTGTAAAGGGAAAAGGGTGTTTTAATGCATGAGAAGGGTTTCAATAAGGTGGAATCCAATACTTGATGTCCATGAGTCATTAAGCCGAGGGTCTGGTCCCACCAAAAGTCAGAGAAATGCTCTGAGCCTTTATGGCTGAAGGATTTTAGTACTGGAACACATTGTGGGGAGGGAAATTAGTAATATGCCAAATAATGTTTATCCATGATTGTAAAAATTGCTTGTACCTACCCATCTGCTATTTTAACATTTTATTCCTTATTTACATGGGTGCATTTGAGCTTGAAAACCCTTATTCATTTTTCATTGAAACAGGAAACTAACTAATTCAAACCTTATTTCATCTAAGAGCTCAGGTTAAACTGTTGAACTCCCTGTCATTCTCTATTTTAACTATTGATCTGCCAAGATTAAACTATTTGGCTAGATCTTTATTCTCTATCTATTAACATTAAATTTAAAGCATGAAAAGTCAAGATTAAGCTATTTGACTTATCATGGATTATGGTATTTTAAACAAGGTACACATAATGATCATTATTTGCATAAAAAGTAAAATAGTAGTGGTATTTCAATTTGTACGCTTCCATGATCTATTTTTATCTCTTTTTGTGGGGTTCATTTTTTTCACCTTTTTTTTTTTGTCCTTTGATTGTTCTTTAAGGACATATCTTCTTTACATTTTTTAATTTGGGAATACATTTGCAAAAAGCAAAGGTATGTACAATATTACAATACTGACCATAGTCAATTCAAAATTATGAATCCTATTATTATAAGACCCTAACAACTTGAGTATTCAATCCCAGACTAGAAGTATGTCCACACCAATGTTATCAAAACCAAATCTAAACCAACAAAATTGATTGGTCCAATTGGTTGTGGTGCCATATTGGTTCTGTCGAGGCTTCCAAATTGAAAATGGTCGATTATGTATTGAATTGACCAATGTCATTGAAATTCGTTGATTTTGTATGGAAGAAACTTAAATTCTTGAACTGGCCAATTTTGTACAATGTGATATGGTCATGGCTTGGGACCACTAAAAATTAAATTTAAAACCAAAAACAATAAAATAATAAAGGTGAAAACAAAAAATTTAACTCTAGTATCTTTCCTCTGTATTTTCCTTTCTATCCATTTACTTAAATATTTAATACTACCCCTTAGTTGTTTCAAAATGTTTGTGAATAGTTTCAACCTTATTGAACTTCAACGTTTGAGAATAATTCCAATCTTATTGAACTTCATAGAAGTGAGACAAAATTATAATGTTTCCACCCAATTCGATTGATTTATGAGAGGATATCACCCACAATTAATCAAAAACATGTGCTTCAATGTTGATGGCATTGTTGTTGAACTATTTTGTCATTATCCTAATAAAAATATACCCTTCACTCATAACAAACCTATTAAACTTTTTCCATTATCTGTGCTGCTAGGAGGTATTACGCAATAGTTATTGGTTGACTTTATATTAATTTGGTCAAATATATCAAATATTTTTCAAATTACTAAAGTGTTACTTTATTAAATAATTTTTCTTTTTTTTGTAAAAAAAATATTCACATTTATCTCTCATTTGATTCAGTGCAAATTTGAAGATGTTATTGAGCCACACCTCCCAATATATTTATGATATTATATTTTTTCCACCTTTAATAAATCACTATTCATTTTAAATACTTCATACTATTTAAATGATATACGTTACAATTTATGTATCTGTGTTGTGTGATTATACTTTTTAATTTTTTTTCAAGAGAGAAAAAGCATGATATACTATATTGAGTCAATATAAAACAAATGTACAAATGTGTAGAGTCCATATTTGGTACATATTCATCGTATCATATCAGATATATATAGACTGGCAGTTCAAAAGACTGTGAAAATAGCAGAGTATGAGAGTCAAAAAGTGTATAAGGCCTCAGATAGTCTATATGGTGAATATAGGAGAAAAACAAAACAATCATATTCAATCAGACCCATATATCATATACCATGTTGCCATGATTTTGTCCAGAATGAAAGACACAGGGGAATGAGAATCATTGAAGATTCGAGAATTCCGCCATTTCCATGCAGTCCATAGAAATATGAGAATGAGAAAACGCCGATTCCCATTTTGCCTACTCCACCAGAAGAGAGCTGCAGGTGAAGAGTCAAATACAGTCAGTTGGAAATCAAAAGAGTTTGCCAGTACATACCAGATCCGTAGAGTGGAAGGGCATTTGGAAAACATGTGTAGATTGGTCTCTTCATCTGATTCACACATTGAACATTTGCTGGGACTGTGCCATGAACGCTTCGTGAGGTTGTCCCATGAGAGATTCTTGTTGTGAAAGACCAACCACGCAAAATGGATATATTTTAGAGGACATATCACCTTCCAAACAACAAAAGGGAATGGTGGTTGAGAAATAGGAGATCTGAGACTGATCATATGTGAATATATGTCTTTGACGGAAACAGGCCTCCGGTTACTGCAAACGGTCCAGATGAGATGATCAACAGGGCCATGTCGATGGAAACCTCCCCGGGATACTGTGTCCTTGATCGATATCCAGTTTCCGTCCAATATATCCAGTAGGTTGAGAGCGGTACCATCTTTCGAAATGGGTGTAGAACGCGCCATTCTGAGATGAGTTTGTTCCAAGTGAATATACCATGCCTCTGTAGATGTGAGGTGAGATCCATTGGGATGTGAGTCACCAAGACCACATATAATGGGGTCGATACCGATGAGAACACTACTGCCAGTATATATCCGCCATCGTAAACGAGACAAGAAAAAAGTTTCAATCTTCCTCATGCTGAGCCATATGGCGGATCCATTCCGAGGCCCAATGACCCCAAGCCTGTACCAATATTCAATATTCCTGCCCTTCATGTATTTCTGACGGATTAGATTGCTCCATGGGCTGCAGCCGAATATGCCTCTCCATAAGGTGCGGCATAAAAGCGCGCAACCAAAATGCTGAAGATCCTTGATACCCCATCCGCCATATTGTTTGGGTAAAGATATATCCTTCATTTTTGCAAGGTGGATTTTTTTATGCGCAGTCGATCCTCCCCAGATGAAGTTTGCAGAAATCTTTTTGAGTCGTTATATGATGCTTGTGGGTAAGTAGAACAAGTGTGCCCAGTACACAGACAGCTGTGACAATACTGCCGTGGCCAATATCACCCTACCAGCCAGAGATATTGTCCTGTATTCCCATGATGATATTTTTTTATAATATCTCTCAATCAGCCACTCCCAGTCTTTGGCCGAGTAATTATTTGTTTTAAGTTGGAAGCCGAGATATGTAATCCCATTTTGGATCGGATATGTGAGAACTCCAAACAAGGCAACAATTCTATTAATCAAGACCATGTCTGCTCCATTATAGTATAAAATAGATTTGGTCTTGTTGATAACAAGACCCGTGGCCCTTTGAAAATTGATGAGGATTTCGAATAGGCAGTCCCAAGATGATTGTTGTAACATGGCGCATAGAAGTACATCGTCCACGAATAAATTGTGAGATAAAGATATGTGCCTGCTAATCTTGATGGGAATACATCGGTGCTCATCCACCGCCTTGCTGATGTGTAAACTGAGAGTGTTCATGGCTAAGATAAATATGATAGGAGCAAGTGGGAAACCTTGGCAGAGTCCTCTTTCAGCACGGAAAAAAGGAGATGGTATGCCATTGATGTTAATGGCATAGTTAACGTTTTCGATACAAGCCATGATCCAGTTGATCATCTCAATCCGTAGCCCAATCTTAGCCAAAAGACATCCGATGAAGCCCCAGTCTAAACAGTCATAATCCTTTTGTAGATCAATTTTGAGAACGGTCGCGTCAATGTTCTTGGAGAACATGGAGAAGATACATTCCTGTGTATATGCCACAACGTCCAAAATATTTCGGCCCTTGATAAATGCATGTTGGTCCTTATAAGTGAGTGGCCAAGGTGCCCTTTATACGCTCCACGATGATCTTTGAAATGATTTTGAATGATATATTGCACAAGGAGATCGGTCTGAAGTTGGAAAAGGAATCCGCATCTCTCTTCTTAGGGATGAGAGCTATCAAAGTGGATGAAGTGTGAGGATGAATGCACCCAGAGATGCGGGACTCCTCGATCATCTGGATGAGATCATGTTTGATAATGTCAAAGAAATGTATAAAAAATTGAATAGTCCAGCCGTCAAGGCGAGGACATTTGTCTTTGCTGAAAGCCTTTAGGATGCCATGGAGCTCGTCCTCAATAATCGGTTGGAATATAGAATCGTTTATGACATCATCAAACATAGTAGGAAATAATTCAATGCCCCATAAAATGTCGTGGATGTCGCTGCCCTTCCCCCGGCTATATTGTTAATTAAAGTGTTTGAGGGCAGCATCAGTGATATCCTGTTGAGAGTAGAAATAACCCCCGTTCCCAACGCAGATTCTCCAAATAGCATTCATCTCTCTTCTGTGGTTGGCGAATTTGTGAAAAAATTTAGTATTCCGATCTCTCTCCTTAAGCCATAACGCTCTGCTCTTGAGTCGCCATGAGGATTCCTCCTTCTTCAAGAATTGAAGCTTGAGACGGGATAGCTCAACAATATGGCATCTGGTACCAAAAGAGAGAGTATTGGGATCAGTGGAGGAGTATATGTGATCCAACTCACATTGAATCTTCTGCAAAGATAATCGATCGCGCCTCCGTTTGTCCAATTTCCATGACTTAACTTTTGATCGGATGTAGGACATCCGCTCTCTAAAATTGGGGGGAGATGTAGAAAAATTAAAAACAGAGGCATTCCATGCGTCGGTAACTATGTGGAGTAAAGTCGGATCATCCAAGAAAGTCCTATCAAATTTGAAAGGATAATGCTAACTGTATAACCTGTGCCGCCATTGAATATAAACGGGCCGATGGTCTGATGTGGAGTCGTTCCCAATGGAGAGAAAGGGCATACCCATAGAGTCTAGAATGTCTGCATGAATGATAACACAGTCAATACGCTTTGCAATATAAGCATTGCCAGAACGACCATTGTCCCACGAATGAGTCAGAACCGAAGGAGCAACATCAATGAGATTCCTGTTCAATAGATGGTTCCTTAAGAAATAAGCAAGCAGATCCATTTTCCTGCCACCAACCCAAACTTCGTCAGGACAGAGAGTGAAGTTCATATCCCCCACAATCATCAGACGCCTAATCTCACATAGATCCGATGAAAAGAAATGATCCCAGAAAGGATATCTATGCAGATATGGAGCATATGTATTAAGAACATTGATGGGGAGGCGATGCCCCCGGAAAGTAGCAGAGATCATAATGCCCACAAAACATTTATAGGCATTGGCGCGAATCCAAAGGGGATTCCATAAAACTGCAAGCCCTCCAGAATGGCCACATGCATCAATGGCCACCATATACCATGATGGGAACATCTTCCGGAAGTATGAAATGGATGAAAATCTGTCATGCATAGTTTCTTGAATAAGAATGATTTTCGGGCGAGCAGAGATGAAAATATGTTTTAGTGCAAGATATTTAGGGCCAACATCGAGCCCACGAATGTTCATGGAAACAATGTCCATCATTTAATAGATGGTCCAGCCGCATCTGCTCTAAGAGGTTGACTTTGAGTAGAAGACATATCAAATATCAGGACGTCCACCAGAGATAATGACCGAACCCCATGCTCAAAGCATTGAGTTCTACCACGAAAGTGGTGTGAGCCACCCCTAGATGTCTTCCTGACAGTGATATTCCTAGCAGACGCCGGACTGATGATGGGAGAGGCATGGTCATATGGCTTGTGGATAGTAAGGGGTTCTAGTTCCACATATTTATGACGAAGGAGGAGATCGATGTCGTTGTCAAATAGATTGGCAGGTGATGAAGAGGGAGAATTAACAGGAGTAACCGCAGAGATGGGTTCCTTCCCCTTTGATGACTGTGGATGAGAAGAGCGAGGGGGGGAGGAGGAAGATATGAAGATGGGAAGGGAACCCATGGAGATATCTCCAATCGGAATAGGAGAGGGATATCGGATGGCAGGGTCATCTTTCGGCTCAGGAATAGTGTCACATGGCAGGAAAGATGTGCGCGACTGAGGGAGACAATCATTGACCCTACCCAGATCTGATCCGAAAGGCGATAAAGATGGGCGTCCATTGGAAGGACATGGAGATAAGGATGGAGGATGATGAGGGGCAGGAGGCGGCGGTGCAAAGAATGCATCAGACTCAGGAAGGCGGCGGTGAGAAGTTTTCTTCTGATGAGGTAAATGTCATCTGAGAGCATCTTTCCTGGGGCATTTATCAATGAGATGCCCAGTCTTGTGGCAAGCGGCACAACGAAAATGAATGCCCCAGAAATCTAGTAGCTGAGAGATCCGCATGCCATGCCAAGAGATGTCAATGTGCTCCGGATATCCACCCCTGTATGCCCGCTTAATAAGGATCCATGCGATCCTCTTGTCTTTTTCGCCAATACACCACGGGTCAACATATATAAACCGGCCAATAGAATTACCAATAATCTCTAATATCTCTTTGGTCCACATTTCCAAAGGTAGGTTCGGGAGTTTAACCCAAATCAGGTTATGTGATAGCGTGTTTTTTAAAGGGTCATATCCAATGAACCATCGGTGGAGGGCAAGGAAACTCCACTTGTAAACCCAAGGAGCCCGAAGAATAACATCAGTATCAGCAGCATCAAGGAAGTGAAAGTAGTACCAGTCCTTCATGAGGTGGGAAATAATGGGCGAATATCCAATCACAGGCTTCCAATTCACAGCAATCCATTTCCGCATCTCCTCATCACACATCTCCGAGAAATGCCAGCAGCCAATGAGAGCTAATTTCTGTAGACTGTCAATCCTCTTAGAGAGGAATGGGTTGTCCAAGTCAATGGCAGGTGGGGGAGCCGAAGACTTTGCTGGAATCCGAGATTTGATGTATGTCTTGTGTAAGCCAGTATCCACGAGGGTAGATCTAGCCCGAATATCATCAGCACCGTGACCAGCATATGACCCATGAAAGGACTGGTGAATGGCAGAACGATCCATGGTGGATCTTCCATCAGTCACGTGACGGTCTGGGACCCGAGACTTCTCGGTGAGAATTGTGGCCCGAATCATCGCCTCTGTGGCAGATGAGTCAGATGCTGCAGCCATAAATGGTTGAATGACGGTAGATGAAAGAATGATGGACCAGAGTAAATGAAGAAACAGAGATAACGTTCAAATAAGGTGTACCTGCAAAAAGTGGAATGTCAGGTGCGCAGAGGAGGAAAAAGACTGTGAGGTAAGGCCTGGATGGATAAGAGCCTAGATCTGATCAACCGTAAGGGAATGAGTACGACAACAAAGACTTGAGAAGGATAAAGGATCCGAAGGCTGTCAAAAATGACAAACAACGAGGCAAAATAGGACGAGATGGCAATAAAATATATGGGATGATGACGCAAACCGCCGGCAAAAAGCCCATATAAGCAAGAATCAATCAGGATAGTACAGCTCCGATCCCTAAATGGACAGATAGAAACTGTCCAAAGCAATCCCATGGAAGAAGGAGCAGTCATCGGAAAAAGATAAGGGCCGATGCTGGAAAAAGGGCCGGAAAAAAGGGAGTAAACGGCCGAGACCAGGGAGAAGCAGAGCCGAAGAAGGCCGAAGAAGGCTCCCTAAGTGGAAGAATCCCCGTGACAGTCAATGCAACAACAGTAAATGGTGAAAATGCACCACCATGTCCCAATTCTGAAATGAATATCAGAGCAGGGCTTGTAGATACGAAAATGACCTCTTAGATTTTGAAAAAGTTCAGAAAGCATATTAGCATGTGAGATGCAAGCACTTCCAAACTGATAAAATAAGGATGAAACCCACAAAAATTGCAATAAGAATGTATAGAATTCTGAATGCCACAATGAGAGCTCGAAACCAGACAGTAATCCAGACCATATATGAACAGCCGAGGAAAATCATGTTAAGAAGAAAAACATATATATATATATAATATATTTTTATTATATATATATATATATATATAGATATATATATCCATGTAACTATCAACCCACAGAAAGACACCTAATATTGACCCAGATATAGTAAAACTATGATAAATACCATAGAAGGAACACAGAGGCGTGAGCGTACCTGGGAAACGACACAACGAGGAAGATATTGACAGAACCGCCAGCATAAAAACCAATCAGGAGGAGGAGGATAGGTAAAACAGCTGATTGCAAGAGACTCTGAGAGTTAATGGGGTATGAAGCACCGCAGTCTCAGAGAAACACTGCAATCTTAGAGAAGCACCGCAGTCTCTTTGAAAGCAAATTTGATATAATATGTAGACTCTATAAAATATATATACATACTATTTAAATAAAATACTATTAAATTAATTTTAAATTTATATTATAATTATTAAATATATTTTTTGAAAATAAAATAATTTACATATTTTTTTTTCTCATAAATTTTGTAAACAAATTTTATAGACATTATAACATTTTAAAAATAATAATTAAAATAATTAATTGAAGTCCCCTAACTTGTTCGCTTGCCATCTAACCAACGTCTTATTTGCAAACTTTTCCTTTGACAGATTTAGGAGAGAAATGTCTCTGGAAAAAAAAAGAACATTTCCATTCTCCTTGACAATTTGACCAAACTAATTATCTCCCATTTTTAAATGTCTATTTTTAAATATAGTTAGTATTTTTATAAATATTCATAAACTCTATATATATTTATAATATTTATATATATATTTTATATTTATATGTTTAATTCAATAATTATTATTATTATTATTAGAAATAACATATATTTAATATATAAATTTAGCGATTCAAAATTATATACTATCTGATGTTTAAACTAAAATTAAATATAACAATCTCGAAGATCATTTAATATTTTTTCATCATTCAAACAAATTATATATTACAAGTAAGCTATTATAAATAATACATTGTTTTTTTAATTTTTTAAGTTAAGATGAAAATTTTCAAACAAGCAGTGAATCCATCAATCAAATAATTGACCAATCACATTTCTTTTAAAAATTGTGTAAATATTAATTTATATTTTAAATTATAATTTTCGAGACTCTCAAATAGATTGAAACTTATAATGTCAATTAAACTTATTGTTTCAATCCCTGTTCCAAAAATACATTATAAAACCATATTTAAAAAATAATAACCACTTCTTTTTAATATATAACCATAGTGATCACATAATTTTACTAATCACATAATTTTACTATTTTTTACTAAACCTTTAAAGAAAAACTACTATATAACCCTTGTTTTAATTTTTGATAATTATATTAATAAATGATTATTTTAATTTTTTGATACCCCGGATCTGGGTGTTAATCGCACGCTGCCACCTCATGCTCAGACGTGCCCGACGTCAGGCAGCCGGAACGTCACCTGGACGGACACGGATGGGCTTAATAGCTCCCCGTTATCGATGGAGGCCATTGAATGCAGTTCGCCGTCAACCTCAGCGGTGGTCCTTTCCGCCATTAACGCCATTCAATTGCCTGCAGGCGCCATAACGTTCTCCCGCGGCTCGAACCTGGAGGTCGCCAATGATAAAATGGCCCTTCCAGCTCCCCATTGCAGACATTCTCTGCAACATTCCTTCCGCCAGTTTGCTCTTGACTCTGATCTGCCTGTGGTCGACCCGTTCGAGCCTGTTATCCCCCATTCCTCCATCGGCACTCTGCCAAGCTCACGCTGTAAGACTTCCGAGGAAGCCATGACGCGTAGCAGAGGTGTGCCTCGCAGAGGAAGCTCATCGGCCTCCAGAGGCCGCGCTCGTCCTTCCCCCTCTCCGCTGATCATCCCCATCTCCTCAGCCTCCCCGTCCTCCCCTCCGCCATCCCCGTCTAGGCCTGCACCCAATTCATCCTTCCAGAATTCGAGATTCACCTTCCAGAGCCGCCTCAACCAACCTGTAATCACTTTCACCACGACAATTATGGTCTCTGAAGAGGTTGATGAGCCTGTCGACCCTATCAGTTCTTCTACCCCATCCCCTGAAGAAAGTCTCTCGCATGGTGCTGAGATTAATCCCCATCCTTCAGCCACTCACATGCAGGAAGATTCACCGAAGAGTGCTGAGGTTTTAGGCACGCCAATTGTCGAGGAAGCTGAGGTAGTGGCCTGCGGTCCGGGTCCACGCAACTTTGGCATCATGCACCTGCTCGCCCAATCCATAGAAGGTGTCCCCGAAGACAAAGAGGATTCTCCACCAGCTGCTCCAGATGTGCCGATCACCAGACGCCCAGACCCTCAGAGTTCGGGAAAGTAAGCTTTTTTCAGAGGAGTAATGGTTTCAACTCAATTTTTGGTTTATCCTCTCCTCTCCTTAGTTTATTTCTCTCACGCTCTCGGATATCTCGAATGTATGGCTGAGGCCGACCTCAGACCCTATTTTCTTTTGCTGAATCTCACGCTCTTCTATCTTGCTGGAATTTCTTGGTGGTCAGCTTCCTCTGCTTGGCATCCACTGCAAGCAAGAAGCTCTTTTGTAATGGTTACTGGAATTTATGGTTAGCTTCCTCTGCCTGGCACCCACTGCAAGCAAGAAGCTGTTTTGTAACGGTTTCTACCCCTCTGTTGCTTTGTTCAATGTCCTCTCTTACAAGCACAAAGTTCTCTCTCTGGTTTTTAGTTTCTCTGCTAAGGGTCAGGAAACTGGCCCTCTGAGACGTCGACCTCACTGTAAATACTTTTATCTTTTACTTTAATAAAATTAGCATCGATTCAGAAATATTATTTTAATTGTTTGATGGTCATATTAATAAAATGAATACACAATAATTGTCATATGAAATTATGACAAAGAGTGTTCGGGTATATATATATGAGCATGTACGGATTTTGACGGCCGGTACGCATCCGCCTTCGCCTAGCATACATCCGCCTAAGCCTTACTTTTTTTTTATAATTTTAATAACTGTTTTTGAGAAGAATAATTTTAATGGCATAATGTAGGTAATCATAAGTTTAAAATGTGTTTGCTTTATTTTATTCTATTCTAATAATTTTAATAATTTATTATATTTTGAAGATAAGTTTCAATCCACACGATGAAAAAAAGTATGTTTATATGATTAGTTATTTTAAATATTTCATTTAAATTATTATTTTTTAAATTAAATTAATTTATTTATTATGTTATATTTTTATTTTTTAAGGATTTGTGTTTTACTATATTATGATTGTTAATATGGACAAAACAAAAGTTATGATTATCAAATTCAAGAAGGACACTTACCCTAATTTTATGTATGACAATAGTAACTTGGAGGAAGTGTCTTCGTACAAGTACCTAGTTATTGATATTAAGCACAAGCTCAACTGGAATTATAGCATTGAGAAAATGATTAATGAGGGATGGAAAACTTATTTTGGCCTTGAAAATAATTATAAAATGGCAAACCTCGTAATGTGGGATAGAAAGAAGTTTCTCCTTGAAACTTTAGTCACTCCGGTTATCTTGTATGGATGTGAGGTTTGGGGTTGTAGCATATCTAGAGAATCCTGGAGAAAGATTGAGCAAATCCAGAAGCGTTTTATAACATATAACCTCAAAATTAAAAGCAAAACACGCTATCATATTCTCCTTATAGAAGTGGGTCTTTCCCCTATTGAGAGCCTAGCTATGACTAGGCTTCTGTTGTACAAGCACAAACTCAATAACATAGGAGACCATAGACTTCCTAAGCTAGCTTTAAATTCCAGCCATATCCACCTAAGGCTCAAACAAGGTTGGTATAAAGACACCAGGGCCTGGTTAAACCATTGGGAGATCGACAAGAATGTTGCATTGCAAAACATTAATAACATTAAAAATATTGTTACTTCTAAGTTCAACGAAAAAATTTGGTGTGAGAAAGATTTAGCAACCAAAAGAAAATTAAGATATTATAAGGAGGTCATCAACCCCACCCTAGAAAATCATAAGTATCTCTCTGTTTTAACTAGCTCAAAGGAGAAAATTAATATAGTCAAGATTAGAACGAACTCTCATGAGCTCCATAGTGAAACGGGTTGTTGAGCAGTTCCTAAGACACCATGGATGGAAAGGTTCTGCCATTTCTGTGAGAATACGTACATCGAGAATGAAAATCACTTCTTCTTAGAGTGTCCAACGTACAACCACATTAGATCTCAGTTTCAAAATCTTTGTTGCAATACTGACCTTCCTAGCCTTTTACGTTGTCAAAATTACAGTGAGCTCGGGAGGCTTCTCTCCAAGTTTTTTGAGCATAGGAATAAAATCTTAAATCTAACTAAATAATTCGTTTCTTTAGGTCCGATAGACCAAAGTTTGGTCTCAGTGGACGTTAACCATAATCATCATCATCAAAATAAAATATTAAATTGTAATTTTAGATAGCATTTAGTTTTATAGTGTTAAGAGATGGCCAAATATAATAGAGATCTTGTACTGAAATTTAGATTAAAATAAATAAATATAAAAATAAAATTAATAAATTAATAATTAATAATTATAATTATTAATAAAATATTTTAAGGTTTACAAGAGATTTTTCGGAAAAATTACAAGATCTATCATTTGTCGACGCATTTCGAACCAACTAGTGTGGTTCATCGTCAGGACAAGTTGAAGAATCAGAACCAGCTTTGCATGTTAAAAAGCTTGAGCAGAGCCTCAACGACTAAATTTGACTAGAGACCAGGTTCAACAAATTAGTTATTAATAATTAAAATAAGGAACCTTACCTCTAAAAAAATAAATTATATGTATAAATTAATTTAATTGGATGTAATTTAATAGTTAGTTAAATTAATTAAATTTAATTGGATGTTAATTTAATAGTTAGTTAAAGGATTTTTTTCTTTTTTTCTTTTTGTAAGCTGAGGCGAGTCCATTCTATTATATTACTCCGGGTTAAAACCATTACATAATTCTGGTGGCCTCAACCCACCCTGAGGGGAAACCGGGTCTGTTGGCCACCTAAGGTTCTTGAGATCCATCCATAAACCAAAAATGTTAATTCTACTGGTCCATGCTAAATAAGCCATACATGCATGTAAACTATTACATTGTCTCCTATTCATAGTAAAAGAAAAAAGGTACTGGACCTAGCTTTCTACTGTAACAGAAACTATCTATTATTCTCAACTAAATTGCATCTCTCATACCCAAGTCTTCAGCTATTTCCCTCAGTTTTCTTCTGACCATCCTCTTCCTTTGTGCCCATGTTTCTCTTCTCAATCAGTTGCTGAATTTCGTCAAGTTTCTTATCCTGCATCATCATTGTAATCTGAATGTTCTTCTGCTCTCTTTTCAGGTTTGGAATTCCCTAAGATATCTGAGCCATTTCAACAGCCACTTGCTCCATAGCTTTGGCCAGCAATCTCTTCATCGCCCAATAAACATGTAATGCCTGTTTATACAAGGTCATACACCCTCTCGTGTTTCCTGGATCAGGAAGTAAATATTCCCAATCGTCCATCTCAGAGCCAGATTGAGCCTGGGTTGCTTCCTCCTCCAGGTGCTGGATGATTCTTCTAATATCCTTGTTGGTGTTTTCACAATATGCTTGCTCAGCATACTGTATTCTCTTCTCCAGAGATCTTCTATACTTCCTTGTTGTAGACTCCTCCTGCCTCCCACCCGGTCTTCCTCTACCTCTGCCATATCACCCTCGCCCTCTACCTGCTCTTCCTCTCCCCCTGTAGCCGCCTCTGCATCCCCTACCCTTCACACCCGAGGTGCTGCCCAGTTCACCCTCATCATCCTGCCCCACCTTTCGCTTATCACTCTGCTCCCGTGCTACCGGATCTTCACTTTCTAATGCTCTCTCTTCCTTTTGGGCCTTCTTATTCTGCTGTTCAAGTCCTTCCGAATCGGAGTCGAACATTTCGACTTCATCATCCGAGTCCATGTGGACGGACTGATAACGAAATTCATCATCGTCTTCGACAGGGTCCTTCCCTTTCCTCCCCAGGCAGCCGCGTCCTCCAATCTCTACCTCTGCCTCTGTGTGCATTTTCCTCCTGGTTGCCATCTGAATTGTTTCTTCCCTGCTGTCTGTCTCCCCTCTCCGTTCGCTCTGTTCTCCTCTAATTCCGCCTGGTCTCTTTGCCGTTCCGTCCCTTGCCACGCTCTTTGTAATAACATGGATCTCCTGCCTCCCCTCGGTTTTCTTACCTCCCTCGTTATCATTCCTCTGCAGCTGCTCTTCATTGCACCTCACTCGTTCCGCCTGCCACCTGCCTTTCGCATGATATCCCACCACTCCTCGCCTCCGTTCTGCACCATCGTACCTCCAGTCATTTGCCCTTGTCTTAATTCCATCACCTTCGAATGTCATTACGACCTCACCGTCTTTTCTCAGGATTATTTCCCTACCTGGATTCGTCCTATTATCCACCATCATTAACCTTGCTTTGTTTGTCTTATCATCATTCCTCCCCTGCCCTATGCTCATTACCTGATATACCATCCTTCTCACCTCGATCGGGGGAAAGGATTTTAAATTTCAATACATAGAAAAAATAAATATAATAATAAGGCATACAACTAACTATATATAGAGTTATAACTAACTAATAAAATTATATATATATATATATATTTTAATTATATATTATATATTATATATATAATATATAGATATAGATATAGATATAGATATAGATATAGATATAGATATAGATATAGATATAGATATATATATATATATATATATATATATATATATATATATATATATATATATATATATATATATATAATATATATATATATATATATATATATATAATTTTAATTATCTAGATTGTGTAAATAAAAATAAAATAAAATAAAATAAAATAATGAGGCCTTGGAGGTTATCACCTGCTTAACAGATCCTGACACCGCTTGGTTAGTTGAGATCTGCCTCACCTCCACCTTTTTCAGTTTTGAAGGAGAGTTCTTTGAGTGGACCTGTGGGGTTGCCATGGGCTCACCCCTATCCCTGGTCGTTGCTAATATTTTCATGGAAGATTTTGAGTCCAAGGCTCTTAACTCATCTTGTCTCCTGCCCAAGCTTTGGAAAAGGTATATGGATGACACCAATGTTATCTGGTCTCACGACTAAGAGGAATTAGATCTCTTCTTCGATCATCTCAACAACCAATCCTTAGCCATTAAGTTCACTAAAGAGCAGGAAGTTGATGGATGCCTCCCTTTCCTTGATATTATGATTTCTAAGAATAGTGATGGTTCCCTCTCCCACCAAGTTTTTCGAAAGAAAACACATACGGAGTAGTATCTTCATGCCAGTTCCCACCATTTCCCAGCTCAGAAGATGGGGGTTCTTAATACCCTTGCTACTCGAGCCCTAAGGATCTCGGATAAAAAGAGTTTTGACAAGGAAAAATCTCATTTCCTTAATGTCTTTGTTGAGAATGGTTATAGTAGATACATGGGACAGAAGGCTTTCCTAAAAGCCGCCAAGAATTCTCTTGCTAAAAGGGAACCGAAGGAGCGGATTCCAGGTGTCCATCTTCCATTTGTTCAAGGGACCACTGATAAGATTGTGAGAATTCTCAAGATGCATAGTGTCCCTGTAACCTTTAGGCCCCTTAACACCATTTGTATGTCCCTCAGATCAGCAAAGGATCCTATCGACCCTAAAGATATGAAAGGGGTATATATTATCCCTTGTTCCTGTGGGACCCCATATATTGGTGAGACGGGTCGCTCCATCAATCAAAGGATTAGTGAACACGCAGCTGACCTTAAGCATAGGAGATCAAAGTCTTCTGCTTTAGCTGAGCATGCAGAAAAAACCAATCATCATGTTTGTATTGAGGAGGCTAGTGTCATTGCTAGAGTTTCGGAGTTCCATCATCGGAAATTTAGGGAAGCTCTTGAGAATGAAAAGAGGTCGAGCAATCTCAATAGAGAGGATGGCTGGAAAATCAGTAGGTGTTGGGTCCCAGCTCTCTCTTCCTAGTCGCTTTATTCCATTCCGGCCCTCCCCCTCTCTCGTTTTTAATCTGTTAAATGATATAACAATTAGTTAATAATATTTCTGTTCCCCCAGTTTATTTATTTATTTATTTATTGGCCTTAAATAATTTTATTTTATTTTTTTATTTTATTTATTTGTTTATTTTATTTTTAATTCATTTACACAATTCTAGATATTTTTTTTTTTTTTTACTCATTGTATTTTTCTAATATTATATTTATTTATTTATTTTAATTTATATATAATTTTATTATTTAATTTTATAATTTATATATATATATATAATAATAAATATAATAATATATAATATATATTATATAACTTATAAATACATATAATTTATTAGTTAGTTAATAACTTTATATATAGTAGTTGTATGCCTTATTATATATTTATTTTCCTAGTATTGAAATTAATATCTTTTAACTAACTATAAATTAATTTACACATATAATTAATTTATTTAGAGGTAAGGTTCCTTATTTTAATTATTTTCCTTTTAATTATTAATCACTGATTTGTTGACCATGGTCTCTAGTTAAATTTAGTTGTTGATCTATTTAGCCGTTGAGGCTTTGCTCAAGCTTTTTAACATGCAAAGCTGGTTCTGATTCTTCAACTTGTCCTGACGATGAACCACACTAGTTGGTTCAAAACGCGTCGACAAATGATAGATCTTGTGATTTTGGGCGAAAAATCTCTCATAAACCTGATATGGATCACTTAAGCCTCAATTCAATAAAATATTTTAAGTTACATAACACAAAAATAAAATAAAATAAAATATAAAATATTAATTTTGTATTTATGAATCTCTTTTTATTTTAAGGTTTGTATATCAAGAGATTTGATTCCTCTGTACGCGTGATAGATCTGGAGTAAAGATGAATCTACATTAGTTTATATTCATGAAAATCCAGGAATACAATTTCAAGATCTTTTGTTGTTTAAATGCAAACCTCTAGGGCACTCAAATTATGAAAATTAAACAATTTGATTAAAATTAACTGGAAAAAGATTGTGAAAAAGGTCAAAGGTCATTCCGTCTATAAGTTAGACTAAGCCTAGACTTTTTCACAAGAATTCACCAAAATTAGGGAGTACAATTTCAATATTTTTTGTTTTTTTAAATAAGTTTTTGAATGAATAAATGGATTTAGTAACTTGAAAAACTTCTAGGGCACTCAAATTATACAAATTAAACACTTTAAACTCAAGTGGGGCAATATCTTTTTATTAATACAAGTTTATTTAAAAAAAAATATTAGTAATTATTTAAATGTAATTTCTTAATAATAAATAAATTGATTATATGATTAAATTATAATAGATTTTGCATTGTTGAGAAGATTTTTCGGCAAAATCACATCATGATATATTTGTCAAGGCTTTTCCAACCAACAAGTGTGGTTCATCGTTAGGATAAGTTGAAGAACCAGACTAAGGCAACAAATTAAATAGAGAGAGAAGATCATCCAACGACAATATTGGACCAGGAACGACTATATTCGACCAGGAAACAATTAAGTTTGACCAGGAAACTGTACTTGGACAGATAGTTATAAATTAATTAGTTATTATTGGTTTAATTCCTTTCCTTTCAAATTATAATAAATGGTGATTAATGGATTATGACTCTTAATTTTTGTAAACAATAATATTTTAAAGATAATATGAAATTATGTAATAATAAGATGAGATCAAATATAAAATTACAAAAAAATTATTAAAAAAAAATCACTTATTTTTATCCATATAAAATATTAATTTTTAAATTTAATATATTTTGTTATGTTAAAATATTAATATTAAATTTTAATATATATGTATAATTTATTAAAATGGATAGCAATTGTGTGTGGGGATGAGAATTATTTAGCCTTGATGGATATATCAAGCTAACTTATCCCTGGAGTCTACATACAACTTTGAATAACCAAGTGACTTGTATACACTACTATCGGGAATCAATTTTGCTAAAAAATCTCTAATTCACAAGTTAATTATTGTGTGTCATCCCAATAATATCATAAGGTAAACCTAGCACTAAGCCTTTAGATCTAAAACTCAAATCAATCATTAAGAAAATTGTATCGAACCTCCCTTTCATCCCATAATATCAATCCATCCATGTATTGTGGGATTGTAATACACTAGCAAACTCATTGTCCAACCAAGCAGTTTTTCAACCTTTAGGAACATTGTGTGAATGTTTCCACCCCACATCCACCTAGTTCCTTAATTCATGTGCCATGACCCATGGAGTCAAATCCAATAGTTGAGTGATTGAATAAGGGATGATGTTAGTTCCTTAATTCATATGCCATGACCCATGGAGTCAAATCCAATAGTTGGGTGATTGAATAAGGGGTCATGTTAGGGAGGTTGATGACATGTTGCCTAGGACCCTGGAATTATGAAACCATTATGAATAATATAGAGAATATTTCCTCCACTCGTGTGAATTCCATTGGAAAATACACTAGTGATATCTACATAGGTTTAGATTCAACTTAGATGTGTAAGATGAGGGATAGAGCACCCAACATGCAAGAGAGTCTTAAATTCATTATCATAATTTAGTTGGGTCATCTATTCCGACCTATGTATACTCCATATTCAATCTATCTATCTAGTTCGATTGGTTTGAAGTGGAATGTAATAAATGTCATGAGTTAATAAATTTTCCATACAGAGTCCTCTCCTATTATGGCCATCATCTCTTTAAATTTCGACAATTGGAAAGATTTTGAAATATCATGACATCTTTCATTACAGAGAGTTGAATCAAGCTTGGATTTAAGAATGATTTAGAGATAGAGTGCCTCCTTGACTTTAGCCATAGAGGCCCATTAGGGTAAAAACAACACATGCTCTTGATGTTAAGATGGCCAAAATCTAGGATCACCTCATTGTTTTAATTTTGTGTATGGACCTATTGGACACTCAACTCATGTTGGCTACGTGGGGCCTGACCCAGGTTCAATAGTGAGTTTAGCCAAGCAAATTCTGGTACTACTGGCCCTTTCGGCAAAAGTCCGCGGAGCGCAGACTGAGGTCTCACCCGAAGTAGTATGGGAGGGTGCTGGAACCAGGTTTTCGCACCCTAGGGATGTTTTGATGAGGGTTTGGGAAGTTTGCGACCCTAATCTGCACACTGCGCTCCTCCGCGCAACTATCTATTCTTTGCACCCCGCATGCACCTTGATATTATTCCAATCCGATCCTTACTGTGCTATTTATATTAGTGCTTAACTTAGTTTGTGCGGGCCCAATAGTCTTATCACTTGTTCAACTTTTCAGATTAGCACGTGTGCTTGAAAATAATATAAATGCATAAAGAATAACCAGAATAAAGAAATACAAATCTATAAGCAGATGCACAATATTCTGAATCAATCTTATCTTTATTAATGCTAAAGTTCAGTTACAAACCCGACTCCGCCCTGCACACTCAGTTGCAGAGGTCCACACACTTAGCTACAGTCTCTACTAGGCCTCTACACAGTCAGCTGCAGAGCCTCTACCTACTGCTACGACCCAATACACTTCAAATTCACTTCTATCTTCTAACCATGCCTTCGCATATATTTGTTACTTGTCCAAACTAACTAAGACTGACTTTTCACTTAGAGCTTAGCTCTATTTATACAATCCCATGGTCCGTCAGACCATGGGTAGGCTGACATACCATACACTAAATTACATTATTTTAGGGCAGACAACCCTAGACTCTCGCGCTCCATGCCCACATTTTGCAGGGTCTTTACATTACACTTGATCAGAATTCGGGCTTCAAGCCCCAAAAACATGTTATGGGGGGATCCACTGCCCAACAGGCCCCCAATACAATCATTGTGACTCGTCTCGAGCCACTCTGCTGGTGCGGCGAGATTTGTGCGAAGTCAATCCAACTGTGCCTGTGTTACGCGGAGATCCGTAGCGCATCATGCTATCGTCGTCTGGAGCTGCTCCATTTTTGCTTCTAAATCATCTGTGTTTGACTTGATTCTCTACTTTGATGTTGACTTCTAGTACCCGTGTTTATAGTCCCACACCTTTGTCCGGCTTGTCGGGTCACGAAGATTGTGCTTTGGTTGGTTAGTCAGGTAGTTGGACCGCCCATGTAGAGCTTTAGGTGACTGCCATTTACTCTTCCTGGGAATGGTTCTCCATTAAGTTTGACTAGCTGGACCATGCCTCCATCTGTGACTTCTTTTACCACATATGGTCCTAACCAATGCATTTTGAATTTTCCAGGAAAATTTTCAAACTTGTTGTCATACAGCAACACTAAATCATTTACCTTGAATGTGCACAACTTGATATGGTGATCGTGCCAGGCTTTCTCGCGTTGTTTCTAATCCCGCCAGAAACCATTGTTCCTAGAGTTATTCCAATTCTGCAAGTCTCTCTTCCAAGGCTTCGCAGTCCGACATGCATGTAATTGCTGCTATCCACAAACTGGGTACAATGTATTCGATTAGCATGACTGCTTTTGTGCCATAGACTAACTTAAAAGGTGTCTGACCCATCAATTTTTTGCACGTGGTTCTGTATGCCCATAATACGACAGCTATGCGCAGGTCCCAATCATTTCACTTTGCGTTACATACTTTGGTCAGTGCAGTCTCCAAAATTTTGTTGAATGCTTCTACTGTCCCATTAGCTTGTTGATGGTATAGTGTACTTTGCTGATGATACACCTGGAATTCCTCAGTGAGTGCGCTGATGGTTTCATTTAGGAAGTGCATCCCGCGGTCACTCATTAAAATTTTCAGGCAATCAAACCGTTTCAACACGTTGTCGAACAAAAATTTCACAGCTGTAGCGGCCGTGCAGTCCTTAACTGTATGTGCTTTTGGCTGTCAAGTCAGGTATTTTGTCGCGGTGATGATGTAAGCACGCACATGTCTTCCCCTGAGGTTTGATTGGTCCCACAAAGTCGATTGCCCATTTTTCGAATGGTTGTAGCGTCATCTGTGGATTGAGTGGCATCTCATCCCTTCATGATGGTTTCACAGTCCTTTGACATGTGTCACATGCCCGACACTGTGATTTCGAATCTTGATGTAGGATTAGCCACCATAGCCCAGCGCAAATAATCTTCTGTGTCGTCGCGCGTCCTGCATAGTGTCCTCTTGCAGCCCCCCAGGTGCTTCTGCGAGGATATGTCCTCATTCAATTTCAGGTACATATCTTCGCAATATCTCATCGTTTCCCTTTTTGTAGAGGTTCCCCACGATGACAAAAGTCTGCCACGCACACCACCAATTCCTTCTTCTGCAGGATTGAATATTCCTTCGACGCAGTCCCTGTGGTTGAAAAATGGATTATATCTTCGAAGTGGATGTTCGTAACGCACACTACAAAGA
The DNA here is from genome assembly GCA_000404065.3 of Pinus taeda. NCBI lineage: Eukaryota > Viridiplantae > Streptophyta > Pinopsida > Pinales > Pinaceae > Pinus > Pinus taeda. The sequence continues at coordinate 32,243 of APFE031247814.1, read as the reverse complement.
GTTGTGCATCAGGTAGTCCTTCGTCCAAATTTTTTGGCTCCTCGCCTGTCTCAATTCGTGATAAGTGATCTAGTCCTGCATTTAGGCGTCCCAGCTTTACGATGACCTCGAAGCCATATTCTTGAAATAGTAACAGCCATCTGCATATGCCTCCCCCAACACAGGCTTGTTCACCAGGTATTTCAACGCGAAATGATCGGTATACATCTTGAAGTGCCCGCCAAGTAAATAGTGTCGATATTTCTGGAGCGTGTATACCATTGCCAACCCTTCGCGCTCAGTAGTAGAATATTTCTTTTCGGCTTTTAATAGCCACCGACTTGCGAACACGATCAGGTGATCCACGCCTTCCGCGCCTTCCTGCATAAGTATATCTCCCAGTGAATACACAACGCATCAACGTGTACATGAAATTCTACATCCCATTTTGGGAATAGCAGGATGGGAGCGGATGCCTTTTTCTCCTTGAGAACAACTAAACTTTTCCTACAATCATCATTCCAACAATATGTAGCATCCTTTTTCAATAGTTTTTCCATTGGCACTGTTATTTGTGCATAGCTCTTGATAAATTTTCTATAGTAACCAGTGTGCCCCAAAGAAGTGCATACTTGTTTGACACTTCGCGACGCTTCTAGATTGAGAATAACAACAATATTTGTAGGGTCCACCTTCAGGCCTTGTTTGCAGACCACATGGCCGAGCAGGTTTCGAAAGGGGACGAGGAAGGTGCACTTTTTAAGATTCAGCGCAATCTGGTGTCGTCGGCAAGTATCCAGCATCAAACATAAGCTTGCTATATGGTGTTTAACTAACCCAAATATAGTCCAATTGTCTAGATAGACCTCCAAGAACTTGTGGATGTATTCCTTGAACGCGATCACTACTATGTGTGAAAATATCATTGACGTGTTCTTCAGTCCAAAGGGCATAATGGTGTATTGAAAATAGCCCCATTCAGTTGCGAAGGTTGTCTTGCTCCTATCTTCTGGCATGATCTTGATCTGATGGTACCCTGAGAAGCCATCCGTGAATGAGTAGGCTTCCTGACGGCCCACATTCTCCAATACTTCATCTATAAACGGTGTCAGGAATGGATTGTGAACACAGGCATTGTTAAGCTTCCTGAGGTCCACGCATATTCTAATTTCACCCTTCTGTTTTTTATCCTGTACTACCATAGGACTCACCCAGTCGGATTCTTCCACTTGTTCAATAATTCTGGTTGCAAGCATTTTGTCTAATTCCTTGTGGACTTTCTCTTTATACTTCAGATTTAAACGGTAAGGTCATTGCTTAACTAGCTTTGCATCCAGTTTCAGGGTGATATTCATCATCCCTAAGTCGCCAATGATCCCCTTTAAGTCCGTGATTTTGGTCGGGAACAAATCTTGATATTCATGAAGTAACTCGGCGACCTTATCTACCATAGCATTGTCCCAATAGTCCCCAAGCATAGGGTACTTCGGCTCCGTGTCTATACCAATATTTACCTACTTTGTTTTTAGCGGCGTAGTGATGTCAGGATCCTCAATTGATGGTCCTCGAACTTCGTGACACCCTTTAGTTTATGGAATATTAATATTTCAAGGGTCGTCATCATCCTCCTCTACTTGCACGTTATAACATTTTAGGTCACTGCTTAACTGGGTTGCCCATGCTAGTTGAACTACTTGTCGTGGTTCCTATGGTATTTTGAAGATGGCGACTTTTACAGCTTGTAGCACGTCGTCAACAGTAACCATTGGTCTTCAAATGTGAATGTTAACAAAAATCCTTTGTGCAAGACATCCCATTCACCCGTACCATGTCAAAGTTCCGTCTCAGTATACCAATTCATGGGTATGACATCCAGGGTATGGTAGAATAAGTTTACCCATTCAGGCTGAGGTTATTCTCCATAGGCCTTGGTCCATTTCATGGGGCGCGTGCGTGGTTCATCGTGTCCATCATATTTATCTACTATCCGTAGTTGCGGTTTCCCAAACCGTAGGTGCATCATCTTCCTACAATCGTGCCAATTTTCAAAATTTCCTTGATGTGTTCCCCACTACTGCACAGGTGTCGCACACAACACCCATTTCAACGCATCGAACCATTGTTGTTCCGATACTGCGCTTTGAAACTTGTGCAAGAATTCATCCACCACTGTCAATCCATCATAGGTTGGCAGATCTCGGGCCTAGGTTGTTACGCAACGCAACGATCTAGTCATCAGGTTGCAATTCAGCGTTGTCACTTCATTCAACCAATTGTGCCAGCATTCGTCTTCTTTGTCTGAATCTGAGGTACAGGAACTTGCGCACTCCCACAAGATCCTTCCATCTGCAGTCGGATTCACCCAATCCTGATCTTGCGTAGTTATCTTATAGATACAATCCATCTCATCATCACTTCCATCGTCGCGGAGAGGTTTGGTGTAGCACGCTCCTTCGACTGGATCTAGCAGAACTACTACGCGTAGGGACTTTTTCTCAAATATCATCTTCTGCTTCTTTAGATTGATGAATCCATTCATGTCAGTGGCCGAGTCTATTCCTAGCAACACCAAATAAGGATTGTTGTCATCGAAAATCTCTATTACTTCAAATTCTGTCTATGTGCTCATGCCTTCAATATCAATTATTACTCCTTGCAACCTCCCCATGGGCAAAACCTTCTGTTGGTTTGCCATTCGTAATTGAATAGGGTACCATTGTAATAAGGGCCTGCCCATACGTTCCCATGTCTGCTTTGGTAACACATTCACGTCCGAACCTAGGTCTAGGATTACCTGATCCATTTTATACTCGCCAATTTGTGCCATCAATCTCATTTCCCTCCCGGTGCGCAATGTATGCTTTCCCAGTTTCCGGACTACGCGCGGTTCCCCTGAACCTACGCAGCTGGTGATCAACTCCTGTAGTCCCTTAACTGCCTTATTGTCGCACAACAATTTCATGCATGTCTCCAAAAAGGTAGTAAGCATAGAATGATCCATCCCTATTGTAGTGTCCTGTCTAGGGTGCTAGACTAGGCTATATTTATTATCGACTAGGATGCGTAGACTTAGAGGCATGCATCTAAAGTATATAGACATAAAGGATTATTAGCTAAGTGGTTATGATGGTAGGTCACAGGAATTCTTTACGGAAGATTGAGATATGTTACCTATCACCCAAACACTTAGGTCACTCAGTTAATCTACCTAATTACAACACTGTCATTCAATTCATTTACCAAATTAAAACGTTGTGTATCACTGCAAACCAATATTTTAATCCCCTTACAGAGACACCATGCATAAAATCCCTATTCAGCAAATACTCAGCATTCACTAATATTCATGCAAGATAAAAATATACAGAAATCGTAAGCATACTTTGAAATGATAATAGAGTTCATGACATTGCTTTAAAAGGCAACAAGGGATCGAATCCCTTACAGGATACGATTCACGATCTCAGTGATGAACTTGTTCAAGCGCTATAACAAACATAAACCATACATATTCTATCAAAATCAACAATCAATTCTAATCACTGCGCATATCATCTAATACCCTAAGTTGCAATTGAAAAGAAAATAACAGTATACCACGTTAACGCAGGGCCCATCCGCGTTCCAGAGGTATATTGGACTGTGATCAAACAATTATCAAATCAACGCAAGAAGATCGTGTCTGCAACTATGTCCTTGATATTAAATTCAAACTCTGTTTTCAAACAAAACAATGATGATGATCCACTACTAACTCAGAACTGTCTTTACATATGGTTTTTACAACCCTTACATTTCGAAAACGAATGTACATTCATGATGTGGCTGTTGCCGCTTTTACCATGTCGTGATTTTTAAAATGTTTCTATCCTAAACTGATTTCAAAAAGGAACAAAACTAAATCAATTAAGAATGCTTGTTGTTGCTGCCTTTGTCGCCAACATGCTATACTTTGACCTTCGTTGACCACGCATGTAGGAGGGTCGATTCTACTGTAGGATAGGTATTCGTCCATGCTTGGACATTTTGCTTTTCATCCCTACCCTTCGCTCTAGCCTAGCTGTCATGCCACATGTCAAACAATGAACCAATTACAGGATGTTGGAACTTCCTGTAGCCATTTTACCAAAAATTCGTAATTTGTTAACATAAAACTCCTAAATCAATTTTAATGAATTTTAATAACTATAGGACTATTAACTAATCAATTTTCAAGGGATCTGAGAGATATATGATGGAAAGAGGTAGGCAAATGATATGTTTTAGGAGGAAAAAGGAGGTCATGGAATGGTACCAACAGCTGCATCATGTACTGCTACCCATGGCCCTGCCGCTTCCACTGTTGCATCTGTACGGCACCTCCCTCTGCATCCGTGTTGTTGCCCATGGCCCTGCCACTGCCACTGTTGCATCTCCACTCAACCCCTCTCATCACGCTGCATCGTGTTGCCCATAGCACCACCACTGCTCACTGTTGCACTGCAACTCAGTTACTGAGAAGTAAGTAACTGATCTCCCAACTCTGACATCTTCGTCAGGCTAGAAACACTCTCGATGCTGAAGCTCCTTCTGTCACTGACAAGTGCTCCCTCTCTGACCTCTACACTGCTGCAACAACTCTATGCATCTCGCACTACTGCCTCACGATGTCCTGGGACTAGTGCACTATAGCTCCCTCTATCGCTCCATCCGCATCCGTCTCTACCGACATCCGCCAGTTCTACTACTCCTCTTCGAGGCTCTCGTAGCAAGGTATAATCCAAGAGGTTGGGTACCTAGAGGATCCTGCCCCTCATCGCCTGTAGTCCATCTGACTATAGCTCGATGTCTCCCCACTTCCGCTCAAGTGTCGTGTGTGCACTCATGGCACAGTCATCATTTGTCTCCACTTCCTTCTCCACCCTTGTTGGTGCAGCCTTGGTCTCGGAAGCCTCTCCTTTCCTCTTCTTCCACGGACACTGGCTCGCATAGTGACCCAGTTCCCCACAGTTGAAGCATTTGACCTTGGAGAGGTCCTTCTTCCGTTTCTCTTGCTTTCCCTCAGATGTTTGGGCAGCATCCTCCTCTTCCTCCTTGATTCTATTCCCCTTACGGCTGCTTCCCGCCTTGCTTAGCCTTTTGATCTCTTCTTGGCGAAGAGCCGCCCACATTTCCTCCCAATCTGGAAGGGTCGCCCTGCCCAGTATGCTCTAGACAAACAAATCCCAGTCTTATGAGACTGCGTTCAAGGTTGTTCTCACCATCAATTCTTGATTCGGCGTGGCCCTTATGGAAGTCAGCGAATCCCGGATCTCCTTCAATCGATCGAGGAAGGTGTCGATTTGTTCTCCCTTTTGCATCTGGTATGACCGCAGCTGATTTTCAAGTAGCATCCTTCTTTGCACAGAAGTATGCTGGTACAATTTCTTTAGGGCCTCCCACATCTCATTTGTCGTGTCCTTTTCGGCAATAGGTGGTACTACATGGTCCTTGACCCCATCAAGGATGATGCTCTTGGCCCTCGCCATTGCCTCCTCATACTTGTCGTTCTCAGTTAGGTCAACTGGGATCGCTAACATCCTGAAGGCGAAGTACTTGACACAATTCCTGTCTAGAACGGACAAGATTTTGGCCTTCTAAACTATGAAGTTTGAGGCTCCGTCCAGTTTGTCCTGATCTCTTACCCCGTTCATTGCCATCAGGTTGCTCCTCTATTTCCCTCCTGGAAGTTCTTGGTGTGACTCCCTCTAAGCCTCGATTTCCCTCCTGGAAACCCTTTTGCCAATGTTGAGATCACTCCGATCGTTAGTGGAACTGCACCACTGATCTGAATTTCTTGGCTAGAAATCATTAATAGCAACTCCCTCCTCCTTGGTCTTGCCCTGTTAGGTATTGTTCTGACTACAGTACCCCACCAACTTCACTCTGCAACTTACCCACAGCCTCCTAAGCTCCAACAAACTGAAGGTTAGAGCTTCTAGGCTCTGCGCAATCCCGACACCAGCAAAATCGCACCTCCTGGCCATGGCCGTTAATCCTTCTTGCTGAGAAAGATGACCGAGCACTACATAGGTCAAGTCTACTCCCCTCTGCCACTGTATTGATCCTCTTCCCGGCTCAAACTCGATGACACAGGCACTGCGTCACATTCCTTGCTTCTTCTCTGCTAGGAACAGCTTCTGTCACTCGAGATAGTTGTTTTCTGTTGATGTTGCTCTGCTCGGTTGATGTCCTCAGTTATCCTGTGATCAGCAACCACGCTCTGATACCATGTTGGAATTTCTAAGTCTAACTGTTAGAAACCCTTCATCTACTTTTCTGATATATTTCTGCCTACTTTTTCTGATTAATTAACAATTTATTTACCATGTAAACACTGAAAATAAATACAAGTACATGCTCAACACATTATAGATCATCAACTGAAGGAAACAAAACAAGCACACAAGTGACACCATTGTTTTTGGACCAATGTCCCCGCAAAAACCCAATGCAGGAAAACCGGTGCAGCTATCTGAGGGTTTTAATTAGTAAGCAGTTTCATAATACAATCTGGGTGCCAAAACCGGCTCATCCAACAGAGAATAATCTTGGCAGTAGTACCTCTCAGTCGGAGACAGATGTTCCGGCTGAAACCCCAGATAAACACTCTGATAGCTCCAAGCTCCAATCTGCCCCACGAAAACCCCAGCATCAGCCTCTAGGGACTGCGTCAGCCCTTTCTGGCCCAGTGTCTGCCCAGTGTCACCCTGGCTTGCCCTGCGTTAGCCTCTGGAGGCATTGCGTCAGCCCTTAGAGCCTCTGCGTCACCCACGCTGGCTCTCTGAGGCACTGCACAGCTCCTGGCTGCCTCTGCGTGACCCCTGACTGCCTCTGTGTGAACCTCTGGCTAGCTCTACGTCCCTCTCTCCCGGCTTCCACACTGATCCTCCTAGTACTATCTTTGCCTCTCTGCTTCTGTATTCACGACCCCTCAGCTGTAAATCTGATCACTCTTTCGACTTCCTCAGCAAACCCTGCCCCAGAAAATCGAAATCTTGATCAACTTCGTGTGTTCTCCAAGTGACTCTCGAGACTCTTCTTATACTTTTCTCATTGACAATTCAACGACCGAGATTAAGTCTCTAATCAACAACTAAGATTAGATCTAGCTTGATCCATGACTTTTGGACCATTCTAACTCAGTTTTATATTAATTCACATTAATATTTTATTTTCCCTAAGTTTAGACTTAGGGACTCCATTAAAAATATTATTTATTTTAATATCTCCCAAACTGGTTAGATTCTGCCCAAACCATTTATGGGTATTGGAGATCTCATGTGCTTTAGCCTCTCCACCAAATTTTGTGGCTAGAGCACATCCGATGCTACCCCAAATCAACAAAGGATGCAACAGAGGAGAGCAGTGGTGACCATGATGATGACAGTGGAGTTGATTTTGATGATGATGATTCATGACTCATGAGCTACCCACTGCCTTGAGGCTTGTAGTTATTTTGTATTTGTTATTTCTATTTGCCATTAGCATTTCTACTACCTATGTGATGTGAAAATTCTATCACTGCAATAAACTGATTTATTTTACCTACTTATTTTCCGATAAGTTATTTATGAAAATCCTTCAGTAAACATTAAAATAAATTCTGCTGCAGATATCACATCATAATACAAAAATAAAGACATGCGCAAAAATTAACACACCGACACAAATATTTTGGACAATCAGTCCCCAGAAAAACCCAATGTGGGAAAATTGGTGTTGCAAGGGAGGATTTTATTATTCAGTGATTCTTTAGTACAACTGGGTGCCAAACTGGCTTACCCAACAGAGAGAAAATTCTTCAGCACTTCCCTCAGTCCCAACGTTAGCCTAGCTAACCTCTGCGTAGCTCCCAAACCCTCTGCGTCAGCCCCTGCCTCTCTGCATCACCATTAGGCCTCCCTGCATCACCCACACAGGGCCTCTAGTGACTGCGCAGTCTGCAGCCTCTGCGTCTGCCTTTCCAACCTCTGCGATGTTCCCCTGGTGTTGTTCCTGACCCTCTGTTTTGTACTTGCTGCTTCCTACTGCTCTCCAGACCATTAGTTCGAATTTCTTAGCTAACCCCGCTCCAGAAATCGAACTGACTGGTCTCCCTTAGTATGTTTTCCAACTGACCCTCAAACCTCTTCTTATACTTTTCTTGTTGGTCCTTCAACGACCGAGATTAAATCTCTAATCAATGGCCAAAATTAGATTTGGCTTGATCCATGACTTTTGGAACCTTCTAACCCAGTTTTATATTAATACTCGTTAATATTTTATTTTTCCTAAGTTTAGACTTAGGAACTCTATTAAAAATATTAATTATTTTAATATCTCCCAAGCCAGTTAGAATCTACCCAAACCATTTCTAGGTCTTCAAGATCTCATGTACTTTAGCCTCTCCACCAATTTCCATGGCTAGAGCACATCCGATGCCACCCCAAATCAACACTCCCTCTTAACAAGGATTGTGCTCTAGTAATACTCCACATTGAGCATTACTCTGATCATACGGCATCGGTACCTATGCTAATGCTAAGCCTGCTTGCCCAACATCCTTTGTACTGTTGCATCCTATACTGCTGCCCATGGCTCTATCACTGCCATTGCTACATCAGTACTGTAGTCCCTCTGTATTTATGCTATCGTTGGTCCATCTTCCCAAAACTGCATCTGCACTGCAACTCCCTCTGCATCCGTGTTGCGGCTGGTCCTTCTTCCCAACATTGCATCTGCACTGTAAACTCCTTCTCATCATGTTGCATCATGCTACTGCTGACTCCTACTAAACTACAACATCATACCCATGGATTCTTTATCATCCCCACCTTCTCCTTGAAATAATCAAACTTGGTTCTTCCAAGGGCCTTGGTAAGGATGTCTGCCACATGTTCTCCTATAGGAGTGTAGCTCAACTATACAATTCCTCGTTGGACACAGCCTCTGACAAAGTGACACCAGATATCAATATGCTTTGACCGATCATGAAACACTGGATTCTCAGAGAGCTTGATGCAACTCTCATTATCACACATGATCCTGGTCACCTCCATCTTTCTTTTGAATAGGTTCACAAGAAATTTTCTAAGCCAGATGGCCTCGCATGAAGCTGTGCTTGTGGCCATATATTCTGCCTTAGCTGAGCTCAAAGCCACAGATTTCTGTTTCCTACTACACTCGGAAGTCATTCCTAATCCAATGTTGAAACAGTACCTAGAGGTACTTTTCCAATACATTGAACTTCCTGCCCAATCTGCATCAGTAAACCCACTCAATCTGATATTCTTACCCCCGGTGTACAAGAGTCCATAATTGATTGTTCCCTATAAATACCTAAGAACATGTTTGGTTGTTGTCTAGTGCGCCCTCTTCGGCTCCACCATGAACTGACTGAGGGTGTTGACAGCGTAGCAAATGTCTTGCCTGGTATTGACCAGATACATCAGGTACCCTATGAGTTGCCTATATAAGGTGGGATCAACATCTTTGTCTTCTGATGCATCAATCTTCTTCAAGTTGGTTATCACTGGAGTAGCGATGGGTCTACAGTCCTCCATCCTGAATCTCTTCTAGATTTTTGTAGCATATCTCCTTTGCCCAAGGAAGATCTCCCCCTTTTGCTACCAAACTTCCAACCCCAGGAAATAATGCATTCATCCCAAATCCTTCATGTCGAACTCCGTGGCTACATTCTTCTTGCAATCCCTTATGAGCCTGGAAGATCCTGTCAAGAAGAGATCATCCACATATAATACTAAGACTAGAGGCTCATTCTCTACAACCAGATAGTAGAGATTTGGATCTGCGTCACTCTTGACAAATCTCATTTTCTGCAAGTAACCATCGATTCGCCCATACCATGCTCTAGGTGCATGTTTCAGCCCATACAAGGCTTTCTTCAATCTGCATACATGAGACTTCTTCTCATGTGTCTCAAATCCCTCTGGTTGTTCAATGTATACCTCTTCCTCTATCACACCGTTCAGAAATGTCGTTTTGACATCCATCTGATGAATCTCCCACCCCATCTATGCTACAAGAGATATCACGGTTCTAATAGATGTATACCTGGCTACTGGGGAGGTCTCTTTGTAGTCAATTCCTTCCTTCTAAGCATACCCCTTAGCCACAAACATGGCTTTGTATTTCTCAACACTGCCATCTGCAGCGTATTTAATCTTGTAGATCCATCTCAAACCTACCACTGATATGTCTTGAGGCCTTGGCACTACCTCCCAGACATCGTTCACCATTATGGAGTTGTACTCCTCTACGATCGCATCTAGCCAAACCTGATGTTGAGTTGCCTCCTGAAAATTAGCAGGCTCCCCATCCTAAGCTACTAATGCCTGATATCTATCTTTTTGTTTTCGCTCCCTCTTATTGTTCCTTGGCGCACCGATGGAGTCCTCTGCATCTCGCAGAATCTGACGAAGTTCCCTGCTCATTCTTCCTCTACTAGCAGGTGCTTCTATTAACTCCTCCTCGTCCTGTGATTCTTCCTGACCCAAGGAAAAATTCTTTTCTTCCGTTGGTTGAAGTGGTTTGACCAACGGTTCCTCTTTTCACTGCTCCTCGGAAGGCATTTATCAAGATTTTCTGAAAGCCTGTCTTCCATGAACTTCACATCTCGTCGAACTACTACCTTCCTGCTCCCTGTAATATAGATTCTATATGCCTTAGCGTTCTCGCTATATCCCACTAGATATCCTTTCTCTGCAGTTTGATCCAGCTTCTTCCTCTTTTCCTCGGGCATGCGGCAATATGCTAAGCTCCCAAATATCCTGAAATAACTGACTTCAGGCGTCTTCCCTGTGAAGACTTTCTCTGGAGTAATCTTGCCCAATGCCCGATGAGGAGTTCTATTCTGAACATAGACTGTTGTGTTGCATGCTTCTACCCACAGGAATTTTTGCACATCTTGATCATACATCATGGCCCTAGCTACTTCTACAATAGTCTTGTTCTTTCTTTCTACTACTCCATTCTGCTCCGGATTGTAAGGAGTTGTCCACTCTTTTCTGATGCCCTCAGCGCAAAAATCAATGAAGTCCTTATCGACATACTCTCCACCATTATCTGAGCGCAAAAATTTTATTTTCTTCCTAGTCAGATTCTCCGCCAGAGCCTTGAACTCTTTGAATCGACAAAAACCTCGTCCTTGGTTTTCAGAAAATAAATCCAAGTTTTCCTTGAGTGGTCATCAATGAAGGTAAGGAAGTACTCAGCTCCACTAAGATATTTAGTGGACATAGGTCCGCACATATCTGAGTGTATCAATCTTAGTATACTCTTGGCCCTGTTTTTACTTCTAGGAAATGCTACCTTGGCATACTTTCCTAGAACACATCCTCTGCATGCATCATCTCGTTCTGTACTAAGATCTGGAACTCTTGTTACAGTGCCCCTGTTATTCTCAGAGCCCCATGGTGCAAATGTCCCATTCTTCTTTGCCATAGTTCGTTCAAATCCTTGTCTCCATGACTGGCTATTAGTGCCATTGGTGATTCTAGTTGTAGTCTGTACAACCTGTTACTTTTGATCCCAATCTGCACTTTCTTTTTCCATCTTGGGTGTTTGACGTATACTTTCTCCTTGATGAAGAAAACGGCATAGCCTTTGCCTTAAAGTCGCGACACGGAATGTAAGTTCATCCCCAATCCTGGTACATGCAGCACATTGGTAGCATGGAACCACTCTCTCGTTTCTGTTTGAAAAACTATGGTACCCCTCCCTACTGGAGTACACTTTGCCTTATTGCCCATGGTGATCTAAAAGTTCATCTTCTCCTCCCGCTAATCTAAGAAACATTCCCGGATTCCCGTCATATGCCAAGAGGCCCCACTGTCTATATACCATACCTCTGACGATGCAGAGCTAGTCACACAAGCCACTTTTTCTTCCAGCCTAGAAGCCAACATAGAGAAATCGAAATCACTTTCTCTTATGCAGTTTTCTGAAAATTTGTGCGAGTCTTCTGACATAGATGCCTCTGCATCATGGTCTCAACCCATAATTGATTTTCCCTTCCTGTCTTTGATTACTTGCTCTGATACCATGTGAAAATTCTATCACTGCAACAACTGATTTATTTTATCTACTTATTTCCCAATAAGTTATTTATGAAAATCCTTCAGTAAACATTAAAATAAATTTTGTTGCAGATATCACATCATAATACAGAAACAAACACATGCACAAGAATTAACACGTCGACACAAAAATTTTGGACAATCAACCCCCAGAAAAACCCAATGTGGCAAAATCGATGCAGCAAGGAAGGATTTTATTATTCAGCAATTCTTTAGTACAACTAGGTGCCAAACCGGCTTACACAACAAAGAGAAAATTCTTCAACACTTCCCCCAGTCTCAGTGTTAGCGTTGTTGACCTCTGCATAGCTCCCAGACCCTCTGCGTCAACCCCTGCCTCTCTACGTCAGCACTGGGCCTCCCTATGTCACCCACACCGACCTCCAGTGACTGCGCAGTCTGCAGCCTCTGCATCTGCCTCTCCAACCTCTGCGTTGTTCCCCTGGTGTTGTTCTCAACTCTTTGTTCTGTACTTGTTGCCTCTTGCTACTCTCCAGACCACTAGTTCGAATTTCTCAGCTAACCCCGCTCCAGAAATCAAACTGACTGGTCTCCCTCAATATGTTCTCCAACTGACCCTCAAGACTCTTCTTATACTTTTCCTGTTGGTCCTTCAATGGCCGAGATTAAATCTTTATCCTGTTGGTCCTTCAATGGCCGAGATTAAATCTCTAATCAACTACTAAAGATTAGATTTGGCTTGATCCATGACTTTTGGAACCTTCTAACCCAGTTTTATATTAATACCCATTAATATTTTATTTTTCTGAAGTTTAGACTTAGGAACTCCATTAAAAATATTACTTATTTTAATATCTCCAAAACCGGTTAGAGTCTGCCCAAACCATTTCTGGGTCTTGGAGATCTCATGTGCTTTAGCCTCTCCACCAATTTTCATGGCTAGAGCACATCTGACACTACCCCAAATCAACATGTAACACATTTTGATTTTGATGACTTAATGAGAAAACTACAGTTTCTTGTCTTTCTCCTATTGGATCATTCATGAATGTGTCACAATTGTATTTGTATGCATAATGTTACTTTGTAAAACTTACAAATTTTAAATTTACAATGTAGAATCTAGATCTATGTTTGAATTTGTATCATGAATGAGAATTTGTGTAAGAAATATCTGATTTTTAATATATATATATATAAAATAATATATAATGTGTCATGTTCTGAGGGGTTAACGTGCCCGTGTCGTACACTCGAATCCTCCTATCTTGCGTGTCCTGTGTCCCCGTGTCAGGTGACTTAGCTTCTTTTAAGACCCGCGAATTTTTCCACTTGGAGAATTAATTTTCCTAAGACAATTTAATTTGACTCTAATTAATTAATTTTCTAACTTAGGATTTATTTAATTTTTTGCCAAAAAAATTAATTAATTTACACGAGGGGATTTACTTATTTTTCCACCCTCATTTACATCAGATGTTTACATTTAGAACCCTCAAAGAGGGAATACACATTTGGCTTAGACCCTCAGGACACATACCCAATTTTGCGACACAACATGATCTAGTAGACCAAGTGATTTGTAATAAAATAATTTAGCCAGTTAGCTTAAATTATTTTCAAATCACTTTTACATAAAACTCAACTAGAACACTAGAACTCACCTAAGACTTTGAAGAATAATTCCACCTTAGCTTTGGTGTGAGGCTGGAGGGAAAAACTCTGTTGACCATCTATGTTTAGAAACACACGAGTCAATGAGACGAAAAACCTCCTTAAATGAAACTTTTCACCAAAATAATAGGCTTACCTAGGTTGTTACATACATTTAAGGTCTTACTAGGATCATTTACATTACATAACCTACAAAGTGGGTTTACAATGACACATAAGACTGTTGATAGATGATCTGATCTTGTTGAAAAAATGTGTACTTTCGCTTCCTTGGAACTTTGACAAATTGAGTGTAACAGGTCTCTCAACTGAGAGACTCTCATCAGGATGCCATATCCTCATCCTTTGACTTCTTCATTCTATATAGCTTGTTCCACAATGACATCTTTTGACCAGTTGTACTTACGGAGTACAAATTCACTAGCTTCTCATACATTGCCTTGGAAGTCTTTAGATTTGCCACAAATAGAACAAGATAATCCTTGATTGATTCCACTATGATCCTTTGAGCTCTTACTTCCCCTTTCTTGTACCTTGCTAGTTCTTGTGTCTTGTCATTCTTAGGTTCAATAATTTCTCAGGTAACATATCCCATTACAACTTGCTCTCTGAGTATCAAATCAATCCTCTTCTTCCATTCTAGATAGTTTACTGCCCCAATGAGCTTGTTGCTCTCCTTGTAGAAAGAACTTACATGACTTGAAGATTCAGCCATTATGAGATAGTACAGTACTTACTTGAATAGTATCTCCAACCCTCTTGATGTATTCAAGAACTTCAAAGAGTTCTTGATGATGCCCTTGAAAGATGTTCCCTAGGATTCCTCCTTGAATAGCTTCCAAGATTGATGTCTTCCAAGTAGACTTCCTTTTATGAGATAAACACCCTTATTGCGAGATTGATGTAGTCCTTGATCTTCTTCAATGTAGAAACCCTAGATCAGAAGGGTCTTCTACCAACGAGGTTTCAACCAGATCCCTTCAAGAGACAATCTTTTTCTTTCAGACCTTGAGAACTTCCTATCCCTTGATCAACAATTCTTTCTTGTGTCCTTTTGGCTACGTTCCTTGCTCATGTAGTACTCTAAGTTTAAAATTTAACAAAATTTAAAGAAACTTGACTAGACATTAAGTTTTCAAAACAGAAGCTAACAAATCATTAGTAAATACCTACCTGAAGATTTCATTTGGAGATGTTCTGAATCAGTTGTCACTCTGTTCCTGCTGCCAAACTGAACGTCTCCTCCCAACGTATCTGGGATCAACCTATCCAGTTCCCAGATCCAGAAGACTCGTCTTCTGGCCCCCGTGCCCAAAACTCCAAGAACAGTGAAGCTCAATCTTTATCTTTGTCTATGGCTCTATTAGAAATTTTTCCTCTGGGTCCATAATCCACCAAAATAAAACCCTTCTTCCTTCACTTCATTACCCTTCAGCCAAATTTCCTCCCCCTCTATTTTTCTCCTTCCCCCTTAAATAATCTCTTCCACCTTCTTCGTTCGGTGACAACCCTCTTTTAAAATAATATTTCCGACCATTAATTGACCGCCTCAAAAATATCCCAAAACTAATAAAATATTTTCATAGTTATTATAGTTGATAACCACCAAATTGATGTTGATCTATTAAAAGTGTAATAATGACAATTTGTCCAACGAATTTTAAAATGTTTGAGACAAATATCTTTCACCGTTACTTTGAAATCTTATTATATTCAGTGAGATGTTCAGTTGTTTGTTTTAATATTATGTTAAACAAATTATAAACAAATAATTTATTTATTAGCTTTTGGTTAGTTATATGATCATTTCAAACAAATAATTTATATACATTAATGCCAATGGTTATTAATCAGAATAATAAAGTAGTAAAATGATAATTATTAATTCTATAATAATAATGAGATATTTACTATTTTTGAGAGTATTATGCTCAGGGCACGATCTACCTTCTTTATGGTTTAGGTATTCAATCTAGTATATTCTTTTTTAATAATTAATTCATTTATCCTTTATTTAGACATCATTCATAATCAATTAGTAAGTATCATTTATTTAGACATCCTTCATAATAATATAACAGTGCAATGCATGTGATGCATGCATATGTAGCTATCATATGCATGCCACGTATGCATGTAATATGCTTATTCTGTCTGTAATTCGGGGTGGGTTGTTACAGCTCACCTTAGCTTTGATACCATGTTAGAAAATGTAAAGTGTGATTTATTAAAGTTATTTTTCTTTGACCTTGATACTTGCTTGTCAATCTTAGTTATCTTCTTTATGTTCTTTTAGTTAGATTTGTTCATCAAACAATATCAAGAAGAAATAACAACAAAAGAGGACACATATGTAGGCTTTCAGCCAGGGCAAAACCCCTCCAAGGGGAAAACACAGAAACTCTTATCTGCTTAGAATCTACTTCAAATGAGATATAAAGACCCAATCTCTAAACCAAGTCCTTCTCCCCATACCAAGTCAACCCTTTCCTCAAGTCCTTGAATTTGCACCAAACTGCTACTTCTTGTAATTTCAACCTGCCAACTTCAACACTGCTACTCGACCTGCAACTTCAGCCCAACTACTTCGTCCTTATAGCTTCTTGCAAAACCCTAATACAGCCTCCTCTTGAGTCATACTTAAAGCAAGAGAGCAGTCCCAAAGTCAATGAGGTCAAGACAAGGATTTTGCTCTATCCAGCGACTTGTTCCTGCAATTCTGCTCCTTGCAACAACTTCGCTCCCCATCAGTTCAGACCTGCAACTTCAACCTCTTTCTAGCTGCAGAAACCCTAGCTTCTTCGCACGTGTGAGAGAGATAAAGCCCAGAAACAACAATTTTTTCCTCCCAGCTTCTCCTAGTATTAAAATTGGCAACTAAAGCCAAACTCCATGTGGGTCATCTTATTCATGGCTGTTAATATTTTTATTAGATTCCTCTTGTCAAGAGGTGTAGGATTGATCTAAAGATCATCCGATTCCGATAAGTATTCATGAAGATATGAATTTATTTTGATTATGGAATTATTATCAAACCGACCTGCAACTCATGTAGGCTTAGAAGCCCAATAGTCACATCTATTCAAACATCAATGTTGTGTATAAATACAGGAATTTTCCTCATTCTCACTCATTCATCTCATCACATCTCTCTCTACTGCGCAGAAAAGAGTCTCTTCTCTACTGCGTAGAAAAGGGTCTCTTCCTCACACATGTGAAGCCGGAAGCTACTGAAACTGAAGCTGCAACTGCAGAAGTAAATTTTGACCTGCATGGACTAGAAGATCTCCTCCTCTGAACAACGTTATAGGTTCTTCTGAACCTCCTCTGAAAGCCACAACTTTTGGTAGTGGAATCAAGTCAATCTGATGGACGGTTTGCAAGATATCAACTGCCTTAGTTTGAAGGAAGCTGCTGAAACTGAAGCTCCAACTGTAGAAGTGAAGTTTGACCTACGTGGACTAGAAGATCTCCTCATCTAAACTGCGTTGTAGGTTCATCTAAACCTCCTCTGAAAGCCGCAAATTTTGGTGGTGGAATCAAGCCAATCCGACGGTCAGTTTGTGAGATATCATCTTCCCTAACTTGATTATGAAGCTACTAATGCTGATGCTGATGATCTAGGGTTTGCTACTGCTGATATAAATTAGCTTTATTGTACTATTTCCCTCTGCTGAATTATTGAAGATAAAAGAAGATTTGATCAAAGGGTTTCCCCACACATTGTGGGGTTTGTCCCTGGCTAGCTGCCACATCTTGTGTCTCTTGCCTTGGCTTGTTTTCTATCGATCGTTTGATGTTCTATCTGCACTTTACTTTATGTACATGTGATTGCTAATCTGTGGAATATAATAAGAAAAAGAAGTAAACTATTATAAGCATAGAACATACCATAACTTAACGAAAACGAACAGAAGATTATTCCTATGGGACACTTACATGGAATAATTGTAGACATTAAAGGGGCGTGCGCTATAGTTGATTTTGAGGTAATCAAAATAGTGGATGATAGTAATCCCTACCCAGCACTACTTGGAATTGATTGGACGTTTTATATGAATGCGGTCATCAACCTGAAGAAGCCCATTATGATTTTTCAGAAGAAGGAATTTAGAGTCATTGTTCCATTTGATCCAACCGAGGGTGCACGGTATACGAAACCAATACTAGATTACTATGAGGAGGATGATATTGAGCATATCTATAAGCTTACTGTGCGGAATGAGGATTGGATCAACCCTACGGTGGATGGAAAAATTACTTGGGAAAAGGGCAACTCCTGCAACTTGGATTTAGATGAGGAGCTCGAGCATTGGCATAATAGATTGCATGAAGTATCAATGTCATGATGCAACCAACTTACTAAATCACTCTATTGTATGTCCACTGAGGTATGCAATTTACCATATTATGATGGCTTAGAATATTTAAATTTGTTTCTTGATAAATTTGAAAGGGATGTATCGGAGGAGCATCGGTTCTATGCATTGGACATCGCACTGAGAGCTACGCTTGCCAGATGGTGGGGTACACATAAGAACAATTTTGAAGACTAGAAGGAGTATCGAAGGATGATGAAGCTGCGGTTTGGATATGCCAATACCCGCATAATTGAAAAATATATAGGGAAGGATGATCCGCGTGAGCATCTGGCTCATTAGATGAAAGCATGGGAGAGAAACCACAGCTTGAATGGGTACATATATTTTGTCACACTTTGGATACTATTCCGATGAATAGGTATTTAGAAACAATGCTGCTACACAGAACCACAGAGTGGGATGTTCTGAAGGAAAGATTTCTGCTAACATTCAGTTTTGAGGATGAATTCGAATGTATTGATGAAGCATTACAGGAAATCAAGGCTGCAATATTTTGAATGCCTGTAGAGCCTATCATGTGGGTACAACAAGACTGGAGTACGCAATTGCACCATGCTCTGGAGTGCTACAATGTTACCAAAGAAGAAGGCGAGGAAGACCCTAGGAATATCAGTATCCCTGAGTCAGAGGGACAATGCAAACTCATTGGGCCTAAGGTAGAAGTTCTTGACATTTCAAAACCATCTAAAACAAAGCAAGTGAACATTGAGTTGGAAGCGCAGCTGAAGTTCCCGGATAAGGGTGATTACTAGGGTGAGGACATAGTTTACAAGGTCACTGAATTATTGCGGGAATATCAGGACTTGTTTCCAACAAAGTTCTCTGACCTAAAAGGGATAGTAGGTGATTTGGGTGTTATGAAGATCAACCTAAAGCTGGATGTGAAGCCGATAAAACAATGACCATACCAGTTGAATCCTAAGTACAAAGAAAAGGTGCGCAAAGAACTGGATAAGATGCTTGCAGCAGGAATTATTGAACCTGTAGAAGAGTCGAATTGGGTTAGCCCTATGGTGGTTCAGGAGAAGAAGACAAAGGGTGAAATCAAAATATGTGTAGATCTAAGGAAGTTGAACAATGCTTGTGTACATGATCCATTCCCTACTCCATTTTGATGCAGGAGCATCCAGCACCTTAGACAAAGGGAGGAATCCAAAGCGGAGCGAAGAGGAGCACATGGACCAGGGAGAAAAACAACAGAAAATATGTTTTAAAACAGATTTAAAGACGGAATGGATAAAGTCTCGAGGAGACTTATTAATGTAATCTTTATTATAAGCCATGTGTATACTAGTTGTTGAGAAAATCAAGGAGGGGATGTGATCGGATCCCTCATAGTGATCTGATCCAATGTTTCCATGTAATTTTCCATGCATGCATTCATAGAGAGCTTTCGGGCTTTTAGCTAGAGGATTGATCGGATCCTTCCGTGATTCGATCCAACAATGCTTCCATATATATGTGTTGAACCTGCGTGTTCAAAGTAGAGAAAAAGAGGGGAGATAGAGTAATATAGAATAGAATTTGTGAAATCAGAGATAGGTGCGATGTAGTCGAAAGGAGGCTTTGTTCTAAGGCTAAAATGCCTTAGATGTAACTGTGCTATGTATATTATAACAAATATGTGTGTTGTGTTTACAGCGTGTCTATGTATATGTGTCTTTTCAACTCTATCTCGTATATATGCGTGAATGGTATTAAATCCCGATTGCATGCGGGTTTGATTGACCATCGATCACGGCTGGATCAATGGCGATCCAAAAATTAATGGATTTTTGTTATATATGTGTGTTCATGCATTAATGGAATGATGGCGTGCTTAACCGGAATGTTTCCAGACTATGTAAGAACTGCTTTTAACACAGAAATCCACCAAAGGAAAGCAAACCCAAGTCCAAGAGGAGGTTGAAAAATTGATACACAGGGACCGTTAGATATGTTAGATCAACGGTCTCGATCAAGTCGTAGAGGAGCGAAGGATCCACATCGCATCGGCGGAATCATTGAATGATATTGAAACTGATAGTTGAAGCATTGTGATTGTGATGGCTGAGTAAGTGTCAACTGTCGGATCTAGAGTAGGATCGATGATTTCGATCAAATCGCAAGTCGAAAATCGGGAAGGCCAATGGACGGTGAACTGTGACCGCCAATATGCGATGGGCTGATACGCCGATGGTGATATTGCTGATAAACTAATCGGCGATCGGGTAATCAGGGTTTGTGGTGATCGGCGATCAAATCTTTGTTAGATCGGAGTTCCAAAGAGTAGGGGAAGAACCCGAACCCACCGATAGTTATTAAAGTGGGTGCATATAATTTGAAGTCCGGAAGGTGTTCCGGAGCGGGGTTTTCATAGTATTCCTCATGTATTTGGAATCGGTGTTGCCCGAAAGGGTTAAGGCTGAATGCTGATATGTTAAACTTTCGATAGTGTGGGAAAAGGATCCAATAATGTTGAATGGTCCATAGTTAAAGGCTTAAAAGCCTAAAGAATGCTTCCGATAGGCTTAGTGGGACGTAACCCACAGGCCTCAAGATCGATATTTTTTTAGGGAAAGGGATTTGACTAACCCCCAAAATCTCATTTCCATCATTTGGTATCAGAGCAGAAAAAGATTCTGTGTGCAAGAGAAGAGGAAGGATTCCAAAGAGAAAGCAGAGGAGAAGGAGGTACAAGTGTTTAAGCTAGAGAGTTATGGTCTTACTGTCACACAGAGAATGACAACAGAAGGTGAGAAGATTGTAGCAATAGCATAAGAGCAAGGAGTGCTCAAGAGAAGCTGAGAACAACTTCCAACTGTGGTTTAGTAGAAGTTGTTGAGGCAGCTCCACAGTTGCGATTGTGGGTAGAGTTGTCTTAGAGATAACAATTCCAGCAAAAGAAGTGTTGGGTAGAATTGTTAGTCAGCACGTGATTCCAAAGAGAAGAGAACCTGAAGGATGCTAAAATACTAAGCTCAGGAGAAAGCTTGGTGAGGTATCATGTAACGGAGGAAGACTGTTACTGCAGAAGTTTGGTTGCAGCTCACAGAAGACCATGAAGGCAGTTCCACTGAAGAACTGAAATAGTGGGTAGAATTGCTATTGACAAGGAGAAGCATATGACCAGGGGGTCATAAATTTTTGTGCCTCAGGATTTTGATGCAGGAGCATCCAATGCCCTTAGACAAAGGGAGTAATCCAAAGTGGAGCGAAGAGGAGCACGTGGACCAGGGAGCAAAATAGGAGAAAATATGTTTTAAAATAGATTCAAAGACAAAATGGATAAAGTCTCGAGGAGACTTATTAATGTAATATTTATTATAAGCCATGTGTATATGGGTTGTTGAGAAAATCAAGGAGGGGATGTGATCGAATCCCTCATAGTGATCCGATCCAATATTCCATGTAATCTGCCATGCATGCATGCATAGAGAGCTTTCAGGCTTTTAGCTAGAGGATTGATCAGATCCTTCCGTGATCCGATCCAACAATGCTTCCATATATATATATATATATATGTTGAACTTGCTTGTTCAAAGTAGAGAAAAAGAGTGGAGATGGATTAATATAGAATAGAATTTGTGAAATCAGAGATAGGTGTGATGTAGTCTAAAGGAGGCTTTGTTCTAAGGCTGAAATGCCTTAGCTGTAACCGTGTTGCGTATATTATAATAAATATGTGTGTTGTGTTTACAATGTGTTTGTGTATATGTGTTTTTTCAACTCTGTCTCGTATATATGCGTGAATGGTTTTAAATCCCGATTGCATGTGGGTTTGATTGACCATCGATCAAGGCTGGATCGATGGCGATCCACAAATTAATAGATTTTTGTTATATATGCGTGTTCATGCATTAATGGAATGATGGCGTGCTTAATCGGAATGTTTCCAGACTATGTAAGAACTGCGTTTAACGCAGAAATCCACCAAAGGCAAGCAAACCAAAGTCTAAGAGGAGGTTGAAGAATTGATACACAGGGACCGTTAGATCTGTTAGATCAATGGCTTGGATCAAGTCGCAGAGGAGAGGAGAATCCACATCGCATCGATGGAATCATTGAACGATATTGAAACCAGCAGTTGAAGCACTGTGATTGCGATGGACGAGTAAGTGTCAACCGTCGGATCAAGAGCAGGATCGATGGTTGCGATCAAATTGCAAGTCGCAAATCGAGAAGGCCAAGGGATGGTGAACTGTGACCGTCGATATGCGATGGACCGATATGTCGATGGTGATATCGCAGATGGCGATATCGCCGATAAACTAATTGGCGATCAGGTAATCAAGGGTTGTGGTGATCAGTGATTGGAGCTCTGTTGGATCAGAGTACTGAAGAGCAGCGGAAGAACCTGGACTCACTGATTGTTATTAAAGCGGGTGCATATAATTTGAAGTTCGGAAGGTGTTCTGGAGCGGGGTTTTCATAGTATTCCCCGTGTATTTGGAATCGGTGTTTCCCAAAGGGTTAAGGCTGAACGCCGATATGTTAAGCTTCCGATAGTGTGGGAAAAGGCTCCGATAATGTTGAATGGTCCATAGTTAAAGGCTTAAAAGCCTAAAGAACACTTCCGATAGGCTTAGTGGGCCGTAACCCACAGGCCTCAAGATCGATATATTTTTAGGGAAAGGGATTTGACTAACCCCCAAAATCTCATTTCCATCACATTCATAGATGAAGCCTTGGAAAACGTTGGTAGTCAAGAAGCCTACTCTTTTATAGATGGGTTCTTAGGTTATCACTAAATCAAAATTGCAACAAAAGACTGAAGCAAGACTACCTTCGCTACAGAATGGGGCTCTTTTCAGTATACAGGTATGCCCTTTGGATGACCCTGCAATATTTTCTAGGGTGGTAGTTGCAACCTTTAAATAATCTATCCACAGTTTTTTGGAGGTCTACTTTGATGACTAGACAATGTTTGGTTTAGTTAAAAAGCATGTTTCAAGTCTTCGCATGATGCTGGATACTTGTAGGAAGTATCAAATCTCCCTAAATCTGAAGAAGTGTATATTTTGTGTACCATGTGGGATATTGTTGGGCCACGTTGTTTGTGAGCAAGGTTTGATTGTGGACCTTGTTAAAATTGCAGAGATTATCAATTTGGAGCCTCCAAGGAATGTAAAACAGGTGCGTGCAACATTGGGTCATACAGGATATTTAGAAAGTTCATCAAGGCATATGCGCAAATCACTGCGCCTATGGAAAAATTATTGAAGAAGGATGCAACGTTTTGTTGGGATGATGATTGCCAAAAAAGCTTAGATGTGTTGAAGGAAAAAATGGTTAGAACACCTATTCTAGTGTTCCCTGATTGGAAGAAAGAATTCCATGTAAATGTAGATGCGTCCTGCGTAGCATTAGGAGTAGTGTTAACTCAACCAGGCGCAGGAGATATCGACCATCCGATTGCATTTGTGAGCAAAAAGTTGCCTAAGTAAGAGAAGAATTATTCAACCACGGAGTGCAAAGGGTTGGCGATCGTATATGCGCTCCAGATTTTCAAGCATTATTTGTTGGGTGTGCACTTCAAAATGTACACCGACCATTCCGTTTTGAAGTACATGGCCAACAAGCCTGTGTTGGGGGGGAATCTATAGGTGGTTACTGCTATTTCAGGAGTATGACTTTGAAGTAGTTGTGAAGCCCGAGAGATTAAATGTTAGACCAGATCACCTTTCATGGATTGAAAATGGTGAAGAACCTACAAGTCTTGATGAAGGATTTCTTGATGCACAGCTCTTTACTGAGCACATTGCAAAAGAACATTTTGCAGATATAATCCAATTCCTAACTACAGGTACAATTCTTGAAGGATATACGATGCAACAGAAGAAAGAATTGGTGGTCAGGGTTGCAAATTTCTCCGTCATTGCAAGGCACTTGTATAAATGGGCTTAGATGAAGTTCTACACAGGTATGTACTAAATTATGAAAGACAAAGTATCCTTGTTGAAGCACATGGAGGAGTTGTTGGAGGACATTATGCTAGAATAGTGACTGTGCAGAAGATCCTACGATTTGGGTTGTGGCGGCCAACTGTGCACAAATATTCTAAGGAATATTGTATGACATGCGATGTCTGTCAGAGGACCAGGAAGCTATCGTAGGGGGATGAATTTCCTCTAAACCCGCAAGTCTCATTACAGGCATTCGATAAATGGGCCATCAATTTTTTGGGACCTATTCAACCACCAAGAAAGAAAACAGGAACCTAATACATCATCATAGCAGCATAGTACTTGACCAGGTGGCCTAAGGTGCAACCCATGAAGGATGGCAGCGTGACTACTGCTACGAAGTTTATATTTGAATACATTTTGTCTAGGTTTGGTTGTCCTAAGATTTTGATGAGCGACAGGGGCTCATATTTCTTGAATGAAACGATTGATGCCGTGATAGAGGAATTCCATATGTATCATCAGAAGAGCACGTTATACCATCCTTAAGCAAATGGAACAATTAAATCTTTCAATAAGATCATGGAGAATGCTT
Source organism: Pinus taeda (assembly GCA_000404065.3). NCBI lineage: Eukaryota > Viridiplantae > Streptophyta > Pinopsida > Pinales > Pinaceae > Pinus > Pinus taeda. The sequence goes on along the minus strand of APFE031247814.1, from coordinate 7,669 downwards.
TAACGAAGATCTGTAACATGAATAAGAAAAATTGGGATGTGTGCATACCAGTTGTTCTTTGGGTACATAAAACTACCTATAAGAAATTGACTAGACAAACACCATTTCGATTGGTTTATGGACAAGAAGTGATAATGCCAATGGAGTACATTGTGCCCAGTTTGAGGATTGTTGTAGTTACAAAGATGGAAAAACGAGATATAATGGAAGAACGCCTCACACAGATACTCGAGTTAGAAGAAGATTGCTTCTTGGAAGGTTTTCATCAAAAGGTGCAAAAGGCTAGAGAAAAGTCGTGGCATGATCACCATATTAAGAAGCACACCTTTAAAAATGGAGATTTAGTGCTAATGAATGATAGAAAGTTTACGAATTTTCCAAGAAAGTTTCAGATGCATTGGATGGGACCATACATAGTCAAGGAGATTACGGAATGAGGTGCAGTTTAGCTCGTGAAGCTGAACGGGGAGTTATTTCCAGGATAAATTAATGGGATCTGGTTGAAGTTGTAGACGGGTGATCCCACCCTTGCGCAATGACTATATGGATGCGAGACAGTCTTAGTACTTCAGGCAGTTGCAAGGAAGTATGGGACTATAAACTACGCTGCTAGAAGGGCAGTTTAGCGAAGTGAATGGGTTGCATGACAGTTAGGAGAAAGGTGCATATGGGAGATGCGACGAAGGAGCTGTACTAGCAAGGTGGAACCTGCTTATCCTAGCGAGAAAGTAACCATTGAAAACATTGTAGATGATGGGATGGCTATATTTTTGTTAAAGGAAGTGGAAGGAAAGCATTTAAGGAGCATATATTTGGAAATCTGTCACCAAAAGAGCATTAATGAAGGAGATATGGAGGGAGCCGATGGATTTGAATTCAAAAAGGGCTATAAATACAACATCCCGCTCCGCATTCGAACACTTTTCGTCCAGAGAGATTTCCTTGAGATTTTGTGCCTAAGTTTGAGCCGAGACGATTGTTGCATGTCTGGACGAGATTGGCAAGAGATAGAGAAGGAGTTTTCGCAGCAAGGGCTTGGGTTAGAGGCGTATTTATCTGAGTGGCAAAAGAAACTATTTTGGGACAGCATTGACAAAATGACTGCAACACCACTTGTCCCTACCAGCATTCCTAGGTCACTGAGGCCAAAACCTAATACCTCTACGACAGGAGAGAAGAAGCAAAAGAAGCCACAACAAGCGTTGGTTTAGCAATCACAGCATAAAAACCCAACTAAGGTCAGACAGAAGGGTCAGATGGATAAAAGAAAGCAACCGATGGAACCCCTGGACTTGGATGAGGAAGAATTGACTATGGGGGCTGAAGATATCAACACAAAGGAAGCATTGCTAATTACTCGGCTACCGCCTTATGTACCCCCTAGGAAATCCATGGCCAAAGTGACTAAGGACCCAGACTCAGTGAAATACAAGGTCTTCACACCATTGCTACCAGAGGAAGTACCTGTAGAAGGAAACTTGTTGGCATGGGTAAAGTCCAACCTAGGGGGCTCTCTCCAGTTTGAGACAACCAAAGAACAAGAGCGCGCACAGTACTGGAAAACTCTAAGTATCAACCTTGCAGCATTGTCAATCCAGACCTTGCATGAGCTGCAACAAGGAGTTTCAGATGGGCTCCGCATCTGGGAGAAATGAGCATTGTTTATTATCGACAAGGTAAAAACTAACAATCAACAATTTTTTGAAGAGAAAGTGAAGGCCTTGCAGGCCTTCGACGAGGTGATACAACAAACTCAGCAGCTAGAGACAACCCTTACCCAAGTGTGTAGTGAACTCCCTGAGCTCCAAATTCCAGTAGAGGTGGCCTCAGCAGAGAAAATTCACAAGTTGGCTAGTGAAGGCATCCAAGGAAGAAATTGGAAATGTATGGTTTGAGCTATAGTTGCAAATTTCAAAACTTCAACTTAAGCTGCAGCCAACCACTCCTCCCGAAGTCAGAGAGAAGCGTGAGGCTGTTATTAAAGCAGACTTGACCACTCTGGAAGCTGCAATCAAGGACTGCAACCAATTGTTCGAGAAGGCAATGGAGATGTGGACCTCATTGCAAGAGGACCCAAACTTGCAGTCGATCGAAGCAGACATCTGTGAAAAACAACTACAGTTTGACAAGATCAGGGTGACAATGCAGACCTTAACACCTGTGCAAAGGTTCACCAGACTTCAGGAAGGAAAGTTCATCCAAACCCGAATTAATGAGTTGCATCGAAAGACCTCCATTATCTCCTCAAGGAAATAGCCATGGGCCGACGAGGCAAGCCAACTGTCATAGACCATTTAGATCAAGTTAAAGGCTCTGCAACAGACACATAGAACCATGGGACTTGCAGTTTAAAGTCCAACCACGGAGAAATTGGTCGAAGAAGTTCGTCAGGCCGCCATTTAGGGAACAACATATCTTCAAGCATTGAAGATCAAGTTCAATGGTTTGGAAGCAAAGATTGAGGCAACACCAGCAAAGTGACTCAAGACGAGTCATGACTTTGTGTTGGGGGCCTATTGGGATAGGGTCCCCTGGGTCAAATTTTGTAAAGTTTTTCTAAATATTGTAAAGTCTCCGCATTTTGAGGAGTGGAGCATGGGTAGTGCAAGTTGATAGGAATCAAAGGGGCTTTTATAAGGTCAAAGCCCCTTAGTTTGTTAAGAGTCAAGTTGTTTTGGGACCCGCCCATGGTTCGCAGACCATGGTATTGTATTGGAGAAGAATATAAAAGGAAGTCATAGAAGAGTCATGAGGCAGAAAAATAAGAGAAGAATAGTGCAGGATTTGAGTCTGTTTTTGTCTATTTTATACTTGGGTGAAGGGGAAGGCTCTTGCAGCTGTGTGCGCAGAGACCTTGGTAAGTCTGCAATTAAGTGCGCGGGCCCTTGCAATTGTGTGCGCAAGGTTGGAACGAACTATAATTGAAGATCTGAAGCATAATAAAGGCTTGTTTTGAAGAACTATCTGTGTATCTGTGTATTATTGTTTATCTTTGAATATACTGTATTTATGATCTTTTGAATGCAATTAATCAGGAAAAATACTTTTTAGATTTGCGAAGACATGGATCTGTTTATTTATATAATGTTATGCATGTTTAGCGCAATCAACGAAGGGCATATATCTACTAACTATTAATTGCTGCAATTTTTGGGTTTTAAGGGTTAGGGTTCACGAAGATTAGGATAAAGCCCTAAGTTTGACAGAAACACATCACATAGTCCTTTGGATGCAGAAATCTAGTTCTAGCATCCCCCAATATTGCCTCGGGTGAGACTGCAACTTTCGCTACATGGGTTGTTGCTGAAAGGGCCGGTAGTGTAGGGTTTTGTTGGTTAGCACAACTAATTCTGAACTTGGGTCCAAGCCCCCTCAAGCCAACATGTATGCTTAAATTTCTTATGTATAAATTTTATGAAACCATGTTATTTGATCTCAAAGCTCTCTAAAGAGTTTGATACTCTTAATCTATTATACTAGTCTCCCTATTGTTGATTTATGGTAGCATTGGATGTGCTCTAAGTCTCAAATTATACTGGGAGGCTTAGACACATGCATTCTCCAAGGCCCAGAAATTGTTTTAGGAAATTCCACCCAGAGACAGTTTTATTAAAATAATTAATTATTTTTAATGGGACCCTAAGTCTAAACTTAGGAAATTAAATTAATTAATGGGTATTAATATTAATTGTGGGTACAACTTCTAGAAGAATGTGGAGATGAAGTCAATATGATCATAACCATTAATTAGAATCTAATCTAGGTCGTTGATTGATCAACGAGAGGATTATAAGAGAAGGCTTGATGGGCACTTGGAGAACACATTGAGAGAGTTCAAGAAGATAGAATTTCTCAGAGAGGGAAGCGTAGCAGTTGCTAGAGGAGTGATCGAAGAGGTCTCTTGTAGTGACAGGTAGTGTGTATCTGGAAGAAGGAATTTTTCCTAGGTCGAAGAGTACGAGGAAGAAAGGGTAGAACAACATCCAGAGAGAGGTAGATGCTAGCCCACGTAGTGGCAGTGGAGGCCTTAGAGGGAGATTGAATTCTTGCTAAGGAAACCGAGTTTCAGAATCTGGGAACCAGGTGTGAGACCAAGATGAAGAGATTCGAATTTTTTATCCAAAAAAGCGTCCAAGGAAGGAGCAACATGATACCCAACAGGGGTGACGCAGGGACTGTCTGGGGCTTATGCAGTTATGTGCAGAGGCTCCAGTTCAACATTATTAGACTAAGATTCCCCCAATGACAGAGTGAGAGCACTTCACCATTCATTTTGTCTAGTTTTTCTCTATATCGGATTGCTAGTTGAGCATCCAAGAATTGTACTCAGATTTACTACTACATAATAATAAAACTCTCAAATCTGCTGCACCGGTTTTCCCACAATGGGTTTTTCCGGGGACATTTGTCCAAAAATAATGGTGTTATTATGTTTTAATTTCTTTCTTGTTCAGTCTCTTGTTTCTGCATATAAATTAATTGAGTGAAGGTTGCAGTGTATGTATTTCAATATTTGTCGTAGGAAACTACAAATAACTTGTTCATATAAATCTAACAAGTGGGATAAATATCATCAACTGTTGCGGTAAGGATTCTGGTTTAGGAATTTTCACATGGTATCAAAGCTGCAGTTGGAACAAGAAGAGTAGTGACAAAGAACCCAGCGCTGAGCAAAAGAGGGAGATCGAAAAAGTTGTAGGAGGCAACAGTTCGAAACCCCAAAGGGTTTGTGAAGTCCTAGCTAGAGGGCTAATTTTCGAGGCAGTCTCTCTATGAGTAAGTCGACAGAGAGGAAGAAATCCCAATTTGAAAGTTTTTCATGGTAGAGGGGGCAGTGTTGAAGCCTCGACATGAGGAGAAGCTGATGGGATGCCAATTTTTCTACAGGTAGTTTGATGGATAGAAAATCATCAGAAGAGAGAGGAGAAGCATGGTTGAGGGAATTTCTTCCTCAAATAATTCCTAGCCAAGGAACTCAAATTCTCACGAGCTAAGCAACAACAAGGGGCAACAATTTTACTAACTCTAGTAGGGAGTGTGTAGGCTAGCCCAGCAGCAATGCAGAGGAGAGAGGAGGTCATTCGACTTTCTGTTTGTGGCAAAGATGACAATGAGTGGCTTGAGGGATTAGGATAGGTTGGACGGAGCATCCAACTATGTCATCTGGAAGGCAAGGAATTCATTCCTTCTAGATGAGCATGCCCTCAAGACATATGTCAACAGCGTGGTGGTTGTACCTACAGATGCAGATCCGCTGAAGAAATACAAGGTCAAGATGGCGAAGACAAAAAGAATGATCATCAATGGAGTGAAGGATCATGTTGTATGTCATATCTCTAGTAGAGGGACTGTTAAGGAGATGTGGGATGCGTTGTCTACGTTGTATCAGGGATCTTCTGAGAAGAAGAAGATGTACCTTGAGAAAACACTGGGATCTGCTCAAATGCAGAAGGGGGAGCGTGTGGATCCATTCCTCACAAAGCTTCAAGAGACCTATGATGAGTTATCTATTATGGGGTCTACACCTCAAGGCTTAGATTTGGTTAGACTAGCCCTCAATTATATCTTAGATGAGTGGAAATTGTTTGTCCAGAGTATCTTGGGTAGGGCGACTTTTCCGAATTGGAATGAGATGTGGGAAGCTCTTAAGCAAGAGGAGCTGAGGAGAGACTTGGTCAAGGGAAAGCTTGATGGAAGCGGAAATAGTGGGTCGAAGCCCAAGGAGGAAGAGGAAAATGCATCCCTTGCATCTAAGGGGCAGTAGGAGCAGTAAAGGTAGAAGAAGGATGTCTCAAAGCTAAAGTGTTTCAGGTGTGGTGAGATGGGTCACTATGCTACACAGTGTCCTCTCAGGAAGAAGGACAAAGATGAGAAGCATGATCCAAAGGTTTTGCCCACGAAGATCAAGGAGGAGGAGTTCGCCATGACAGTCAAGGTACCTCCAGGAGGGAGGTGGGTTGATTTGGAGTTGTAGTTTGAAAGAGCTATAGATGGGGAGGATCCTTGAGGATCCTATCTCTTGGATCAATTCCTTACTACAGGAGCCCGGGTCAAAAGTAGCAAGATGGACTAGTGTCAGATGGTGTCAAGGAGTGTCAGAGAGATAGTTGCAATGGGTAGGAGTGCCAGAGATTGAGCAGTGCAGAGAAGATTTGGCAACAATGCAGATGACACATAGCAGTAGTTAGCAACAATGCAGTAGATTCAAAAGGTCAACGTAGAGACTAGCAACAGTCAGACTTCAAAATTCACGTGGTATCATATTGAACATAGTTAGTTCAGTAATTTGGGATGTTTTTCCATTGTTGATGGAGTAGCAGCAACAGTTTGCAGTGCAGTGGTAGTTGGCAGTGGCAGTGCTAGTAACATCACACATGAAACACTTGAGAGGGAGTTTTAGTATGGATGCAGTGTTGACAGTGGCAGTGTCAGCAACAGTACAATTGCAGCAATAGCGTAGTGGTTGGTGGACAACATATCAGTCATCAATAACGCAAAGGAAAATGTTATGAAGTCATGGTGATGTTTCAGTGGGAGGCATTGCTAGAGCACATTCCTCACTATGAGGGAGTGTTTATTTATGGTAGCATCAGATGTGCTCTAAGTCTCAAATTTTGTAGGGAGGCTTAGACACATGCATTCTCTAATACCCAGAAATTGTTTTGGGAAATTCTACCCGAAGGTAGTTTTATTAGAATAATTAATTATTTTTAATGGGACCCTAAGTCTAAACTTAGGAAATTAAATTAATTAATGGGTATTAGTCTAAATTGTGGGTGTAACTTCTAGAAGAAGGCGGAGATCAAGTCAATATGATCCTATCCATTGTTTAGAATCTAATCTGGGTCATTGATTGATCAACAAGAGGTTTATAAGAAAAGGCTTGATTGGCACTTGGAGAACACATTGAGAGAGATCAAGAAGATCAAATTTCTCAGAGAGGGTAGTGCAACAGTTGCTAGAGGAGTGATGGAAGATATATCTTGCAGTGAGGGGCAGTGAGTATCCGGAAGAAGGACATTTTCCTGGGTCAAAGAGTATGAGGCAGAGAGGGCAGAACGACATGCAGAGAGAAGGCAGATGTTGGCCCATGAAATTGTAGTGCAAGCCTTAGAGGGAGATGGAATTCCCGTTGAGGAAACCAAATTTCAGAAGCCGGGAGCCAGGGTATGATACCGAGAGGTAGAGATTCAGATTTTCCAGCTAGTAGGGGGTCTAGAGAAGGAGCAGTGTGATACCCAGTAGGGGTGATGCAGGGACTGCATGGGGCTTACACAGTTCTACGTAGAGGGTAAACAAAGGCTCCAATTCAGTGTGATCAGACTCAGATTCTCCCAGTGACAGGGTGAGAGCACTTCACCATTCATTTTGTCTAGTTTCTCTCTGTATCATATTGCTAGTTGAACATCCAATAATTGTACTTAGATTTACTATTGTATAATAATAAAACCCTCAGATTTGGTGCACCTGTTTTCCCACATTTAGTTTTTCTGGGGACATTTATCAAAAAATAATGATGTTATTGTGTTGTATTTTCTTTCTTGATCAGTCTCTTGTTTCCACATATAAATTAATTAATTGAAGGCTACAATGTATGTATTTCAATATTTTTCGTAGGAAAATGCAAATAACTTGTTCATGTAGATCTAACAAGTAGGAGAAATATCAT
>APFE031247803.1:213034-275035 GCA_000404065.3 Pinus taeda | reverse complement strand
CTTTTGATTTTTGGAAACAACTCGAATATGGAAAAGCTCATGTCTTTTTCTCTCATGTTCTTCATCAATAACAGATTGAGTAGAATTACTAGTAGATGCTTTAGAATCCTTACCTTTTATACCTATGGCTACAATGATTATTTCATCTCCTGAGTCTGACCCAAATCTTTTTGAATATCTGCAACAGTCTTCTTCTTCTTGCCCTCGGACTTCTTAGGTCTCAGCTCTCGATGCAGAATCCAACAATGCTCATCATCATGCCCCTCCTTTTTACAGTGAGTGCATGAAGCTTTGCCTTTTCGTGCAGTGTTAGCCTTCCTTGCTTTCCACTTCTTCTTTCTTTTCTCCTTGCTCTTGCTTACAGTGGGTTGGGATGGTCCCCCAACTTCTGGATTTCCATTCTTTCCTCTAGCTTCTAGATGAGTAGCTTGTACAGATACTTCATCTACACTAGTGGGATTAAACATGAGGATGGTATGCCTCATGTAGCTGTGTATACCACCAATGTACTTCAAAAGCGTTTCTGGTGAGTCTAATGAGATACCCAACATCAATGCTCTCTTTCTAAATTCTTGAGTATACCCTTGTACACTTTGCCCTTTCATCTGCCGAAGATTTTTCCAACTCATCATGGCTTGTTGCATGTAGGCCAATGGGTAGAAATACTTTTTGATTGCAGAAACAAATTCACTCCAGATAGAGATGGTCTTACCATGCTTCCTCATATCAACTTGGGTTCTGCCTTCCCACCAAACCAAGGTAGTGCGCCCTTGGCGTAGGCGTGCCAGTTGAATCTTACTCTTGTCTGAGTCTATGTTCTATACTCTGCAATACACATCAATTTGTCTAATCCAATTGTGAAACTTTTTAGCATTTAGTTCTCCATCATATATAGGCAAATCAAATTTGACATCCAACTTGATCAAGGATTCTTTCTTATTATGCACAGGGATACTAGGAGGTGTAGGAAAGCTTTCCTCTTTTCCCTTTCCTTTTGAGTGGTCATGGGAATGAGATTCATCTTCTTCTTTTTATTGTTTAGAGCTTGATGAATCTTCATCCTTATGCTTTATAAAGTCCCTATACATTTCTTCTACCATAGACTTTATAGCTAGGAAACTCTCTATGAACTGGGGGTCTAGCCCTATAGAACCTTCTTTTGACATTGTCTTCCGAGAATAGACTCTCCCAATTTCAGGATTAGTTTCCACCAACTCTCCTTCTCCTAATTTGAGCTTTGATCTAGTGAGCATTCACAGCTAAACCAACGCAAGCTTGTCTAACCTTACAACCTAACGGATCTGATACCACCTGATCTGATAATCACCTTGTGAGTGACCTCAGTTGAAGATTTACTAAACAAAAGGTATTACAGACTCAAGTGTTGGTGTGCGTTCTGTGTTATTGAAACAACAGATCGATCAGATTGCCAATACACAGACATTTAAATGGAAAGACAACAGAGAAATACAGTAAGCAACACTAGACACAAACAATTTTTAATAAGGATTTCACCCTATTCTCCAGGGCTACATCTCTAGTCCAGCCTCAGTGGTGGCCTGGTTTTATTGTGTCTTACAGCGAAGAATTTACAATGCAGGGACTCAATATGAGTTCTCTTGGCAGCAGATTTTGCTTGGCAGGGTGGTTCTTGGATTCCCCAAGCCACTCAGAGTCCACAAACTCTTTCTCTTCCTACCAGCTCTGTGACTATTGGTCTATAGTGGAAAGAGCCAATTGTGATGCTCAATCCAGATAGATTCCTCTATGGGAAGGTTTGAATATTCAAACTCTCTGGTGCTCAATGCTACCTGTGGTCAGCTCAACCCTCTGTCTCCTCTGCTTGGCTTTACTGTTCTCTGTGTTTAGTCCTCTTGTCAGGGTTCACTGTTCACTATCTCTCTGGTCACTTGGACTCCTCTCCAAATCCTCCAACTTAATTCAACTATCTCTGTCCATGGCTTTAACCATTCGATCCCTGTGCCTGTTCAGTTCCTCTTCTACCTGCGTTGATTCACCTTTTGCGGCTATGCTTGGAGTTCCCTGTTCAGTGTCAGCATGAATGCTCAGGGAGTGCCATGTGTCCCCATCTAATTAGTGCCAGCATGCTTCTTTGGTTCGTTCCTCCGGTTATGTCATGGATACACTCTGTCTCTCCATCGTGGTGGTCAATGGATTCCAAATCCCTTTAAATCACGGCTTAATTCCCCGTTGATTCTTATTCTTTCTATCAGGTACAATCTTAGCTGTCCGATCTGGGCTCCTCCTGATCCAACGTCATATGCACGTCGAGCACAGTTGACTTGCTCGACCGTTAGCACGTGATCACGGCGGTTTTTCTCTCACCTCCACTACCATGCATCAATCGCTGAGTGGGATCACTCTGCTCCTATCCAAAGCCTCTTACCGTTCAAGGGCACCCTAATCAAATCGATAGTTTCTAGGGTGCGGGTCCCCCTTTTGCATTTTAGCGCCTTTTCTTTCTCCGCCCGCAGTTCTCTAGCTCCCAACGTGATAGAGTGTTTAAGGGTCCGCCATTTCGGCCCTGTTTTCCCAACAATCACGCATCAAAATTGCCTCCTTTTCCTGGTCTGGGGCTCCCAGGGGCTGTTTTGACCTCCTACGCAGTCTCCATGGGCCTCGATCAGCTTGCTTTGACAAAGGTCCTCATCGTTCCGCGCCGGCTGCCATGGCCACTGGTTCAGGGTGTTTTTGATGCCGTTTTGGATTTCATTAAAGATTTGTTTAACTTGATACAATCAAAGTTCTTGATAGTCTTTTGTGGATCTGATTCGGATCAATAACTTCGATCACAGAGAAGTGGTAAATGTTTTTTAACTATTGGGGATATGGCTTTTTCTTAACATAGTGTGTCATATTTTAAATATTCTGAAACATGAAGAAAGGAATATCCATCATCCTCACTCTAGTAAAATGCATCAATATTCTAATGTGGTAGGCATACAACTGTGAAAACCTACCTTCACAAGTAAAGTATTTAATGATGATCTTCATGAGTGGAGCAAACCTGTCCTCAAAGAATTTGAAGGGAAACACTCTTTTCAATTTGCCATGGTATTTAGCCTTGATGTATGGCTCATAGTTCTCCTTGCCAATGTATTGTCCTTTGTTCCATTTTTCACCTACATTTGGAATGCTTGTAGCCTCTGAAATGATGGCAGGTGATAGAGTGAAGGTAACTCTAGCAAGTTTTTCCTCATTATTGTTCAGGTGTCTCACAAATAGCCTTGCTAATTCATGATGGAATTTGACCCTCTCCACCATTTCACATAAACCAAAATGAGGCTGATGTTTGAAACATGAGATGGAAAGTGTACAAGCAAGAAATTCTCTCAGACTGATGGGCTCCTCCCTGATTATCTTTCCCCCTTTGTGAGATCTCTTGTGCTGCAAATTTATTTTCGTAGAACTGTCACTAAGGGTATCTTCCCCAGTTTCATAATCACTGTCCCTCTCCATTGGTTTTAATGACTGTAAATGTTGGTGAGGAATGAAGGAGTAGGGTGGATGAATGATGAGTGTGAAGAGATTTTAAAAAGAAGGGAAATGAGTGAGGTGAATGGGGATATGAATGGGATTTAGGGAGTGAAGGATTTATGGATTTAGGGAATAAGGGGAGTGAGGAGTGAGTAGGGTTTTGTATGTAGCGTATAGGATTTCAGGGATAGTGTATAGTTTGTGTATGTGAGGTAGGGCTTGGGAGTTTTATGTGTGGGAATGGGAAAATATGAAGGGAATATTGTTTAAGGAATCTTATGTGGGGCTTAGGTTTTAGGGAACAACAAATAGGTGAGGAAAGACAACAATAAAAAAATGGACTATAGAATATATGAGATATTTTAATGACAACTAGGGTTCATTTTTAAGAGACAGACTCCCCACAAACTGAGTGCAAAAATCCTTCTCAAGCAAGAATGGAAATGATACTTACTTGTAAAGGGGATGAGCTTGGCGATTTGAGGCATTTTGAGGTGAGTTTGAGCGATTAGCATTGTTTTGGGAGTGTTTAACAGGTGTGAAATGCCCACAAACATGTGCGTAGTGCTAATTGTGTGCACATCGCCAGTGTAATTTTACACTAGCAGAAGCTCCCAAGTGTAGAGCTATAACTAGAGTCTCTCACACCTCTAATTATCCCACATTAATAAGTCAATCCGGGAATGTTTTGTTATTGCAAGGAGTAGCTCAATCCGAGGCTATTTGTACGAGTAATGCTCAGTAGTATAGTGTTCTAATGATTCGAAAGAAAATAGATGCTAAGCTGTAACTAAACTAACCCAAAAGATGAGAATCACACAAGGCAGTTGATCAGTCAAGGGTACGGAAGCAATAACCCACCCCTTTAGAAACTGATGAAGAAAGGAAATTAGAGCATGGACTTATAGGTCTGGGAGCTAAGCAACGTCTTGCTGAGGCTCACTACAACCTTAGGCCTTCTCTCACACCATTAAACAAAAAAGGTAGGTAAATAAAACGGGGGAAAGTAAAATGGAACAGCAGTCTGGAAATGGAACAACAATAAATGGAACAACAGTAAAATGGAACAACAGTAATCAAATGGAACAACAGTAATAAAATGGAACAGCAGGAACATCAGTAATCAAATGGAACAACAGTAATAAGATGGAACATCAATCCTCATCCGTATGTACATGTTCTATACTACTATAGCAATCTGAGAATAATGAATGATATGACTACGTTTCTGAACGAAGTAATATTGTTTTCAAGTCTCACAAATACTATTTCACATGGATCTAATAACGATAACATTCATACCAACATTCTGTTACAGAGATAACTGAAAGATGCAATCCAAATAGATCCAATTGTACAGTGCAAAGACATGAGATAAAGAAATCATTCAAATATCAGTTATAATGAAGCGTAGTATATCACATAAAATATGTATCAGATTACTTAAATAACAGAAATAAACAAACCACACACAAATCACCATATAATAATACAAAAGCAAGTGTCCTTTGGAGCCGGGCCCTTAGCTGCCAATGGTACACTGCCTGAGGTTACTCCAGATGCAGAGACGAGATGAACACCAAGTCTTTTATATTAATCGCATCAACAAAAGTATAACAAAATCAGGTCTCAGCGAGACTCAATGATCACAGTTTGTTCTGAAACTTTAAAATCATAAAAACAGTTGTCCCTTTGCTCAATGGCGTGGTGCCTTTATATAACAGAAATGACAAAGGTATCTAGACAATAAAAAAGATAAGTTAAAGCAGCGATCCCTCAGGATCAAAGATCTTGAGGGATTCGCTAATCATTCAATTCTTCTCTTTTCCTTCTTGCACTCTCCGACTCGGTATCTCGCATTCTTTCCCTGGGCTATTCGGTTCTAATTTTTCTTGATCTTGTCCGCATCCGGTTCCCTGCTGGAGGGACAGCAGTTATTTTCCCTTTGCTCCTTGCTTTTGATCGACAATCCCCTGTTTCCACATCTTCCTGCATAGAAAACGTCAATTATCAGCACTTGAGCTTCCTTTGTCTATTTTCGCACTTTTTATCAAAATTCTTTATCTTCTTTGAAATCATAATACAGAAAAGGTTAGAATTATTATTGAAAAACCACTAGATTGCTTGTCAAAAGCATACCTTCCAAGTGCTCCACACCAGGTGTGCAACGCCTATCCAATGCACAACGCCAGCTGACAGGTGCGTTTTGCCTGCAAATTTCTTCAAAAACACCTTGACTTGCTTCCTTTTGCTCAACGACAATTGAAAATCATGTTTTTGGTTCTCTTTTGCAATTTAAACTTCAACAATGAGGTGACATAAGATATGGATGGCCTTTTATAGCTTCTCAACCTTTGATTTTTTATTTTTCAAAAACCCACTTTACAATGTTCTCTTGCTTTCCTAAAATACTCTGTTTTTGCTGATATTTGACTTTTTGTAGTGGCAAGAGTTGACAAGGTCACCAGGTGACTAGGAGAAACATATGAACATTTATTACATATAGAAAACAAAATTACATCAAATTACATGAAATGGAACAATAAAATACAAATGCTCTCTGCTTTCTTCATCTCTATTTATACCCTAAGTAGCTGCTCTTCTTCTATCAAGCTTCAAGTTGCCCTGATGATGGATCCCAGTTGGGATTCGAAACGTTGGCAGAAAAATCTTCTTACTGTGGAATCTCCGATGACTGAATCAAAAATATTGCACCACAGAGGTCTCAAATACAAATGCTCTGTTTTACCTCAAAACAAGTCTTGAGGTTAAAGAGCTTTATTTAGCTTATAAAAAGGAAATTATGATCTTCTGCACTTTATTAACCTCCCCATGTGTCTACTGACCATTATTATCCATTTTAAATGACCATGGTATAAAACCCTAAGACCTAATGAAACTAAACCCTAGGACTGGTTTTTATAAATGAAATGAACTGAAAGGACTATGAATGACTGCAAAGATATGTGAAATAGGTCAGCAGGTATATAACATGAGGGAAAAATGAAATGAAACCCTACCATCAGTTGATCCATGACCTAATTGAGTCCAACTCATCAGAATGAGACACCTAATATGAAATGCAAAAGAGCAATTTGATCATTGATGGCAGTGTGAAAGCACTAACACTAATAGTTACTACAGGAGTTTCCTATGGTACTACAGGATGTCCTGAAACACTACAGTAATGAAATTATGATTGGAAGATGATTATGTAGGCCTGTTCTAGGCTAAAAAAGGGACCATACACCTCACTACCTCTTACCCAGCACCAGCTCATGACCATACCAACCTATGTGTCTATCAAAAACCACTGAGAAAAATAAAATACAAAATACAAAAAAATAGAAAAATAGAGTCCAAGGGCAATGCCATCATTGACATCATTCACCTACCACTCCATCTCCTCCATTTCCATCCTTCCACTCCTAAATTACCACCCATTCCTACTATCTATCTATCTATCTATCTATCTATCTATATATATATCTAAATAAAATAAAATAAATAAATAATGATGAAAAAGGCAGCTACAGGATTTCCTATAGTAACTATAGGAAAGCCTGTAGCATCATGTGTTCTCAAAACAATAGTTTCTCCATGCATTCTCCTTCAACACCCATGTAAGAAAACAACTCCAACACCCCTGCAGACACTATGACACCCATCCAGAGCTTAGCAACAACAATAGAGACAAGGCACCTGCACACAACAACAAAGAGGACAACCACATCAACAGGAAGAAATATATGGAAAAGTGACCAAGGAAAATGACTTACCTAAAAAAAGGAAGCACATCAGAGTCACCCTCCAGCATGCATCAACGAAGCAAAGGAAGGCATAGGTATGGCACCTCATCTGAATTCTTCCCTAAGTACAATATCATAAAAGTGTAGGAATATGAAAAAGTTCAGTTTTATAAGCTAGAGGTGGCCAATTAACTTGGGCACCCTCAACTCGAAAACAAAAAGTGAACTCCTAGTCAGCCTGACACGTGGCCACATCACATCAAGAAGAATGAGTTGAAAAGGTTGCTGAGTTAAGTTGTGTGAGAGTGGGTGATGATTATGAAGGGAGGTTGCATGATAACTGATAATGGGCCAATGGTCCCAAAGAGGACATCCTATACACTGCCATCCAATACAACACTCCAAGTAATTTAATATAAATAGAAAAAATTCCAAACTCTCATGCACCATTTGTTCATTTTGAGATCAAAGAGGACTAGGACCACCTTGGAGAGCCATCGAGGAGGAAAACCTGTTTTAGCCACCCTATAGGAAACAAAACTATAGGAACAACTACAAGAATTGTAGGGATCTATAGGAAATAGTGGAAATTGACAGAGAACGCTAAAAGGAGGTGCATAGGTCCTGTTGCTCAGAAATTATCCTCATCCAAAGCATCACAGTGAAAGGTAGGTGGCCCAAATCTCCTGTTCTTTGAATTGATAGCTAGGAACAGAAAAATATTAATTTTTAAGTGATTACAGTGAGCCTAGGAGTTTTAGAATAATTGTGAATAGTTTGAAAGTTGTGTAGAGATAGGGAGAAGCTGTAGCCATCCACCAAGAATTGCAAACTCGCAGTCACCCTAAAAATTAAGGTTAACCTACCAAAATCCCTACAGTTAACCAACTAGAAAAGAGACATGACAAGAGGGTTTAACAGAAGGAAACCCAGAAAGACATCTAGGATACACCTCCATCCCCTCGTGGTAGAAATATTTAGAAGGCATGACTAGTTGGGATTCTTTGAGCTTCTCAGAGGGTATGATGATGATGTAGCTCAAGAATTTTCCATGGAACTTAACCCTTAGGCTAGAATCAGTGCTACTACTATGGCAAGAGGACTGTCAATTACAATTACTCTTGAAGTAATTAGCAGGATCACTACACTTCCTCAAGGGATTACATGAAGAAAGGAGGATAAGTCTGCAAGCACTTTTTCAAAGGAAAACATGTTATTAAGGGATGAAGAACCAATTAGGGATGAAAATGGGATAAGAAGGGAAACCCTTCCCTACCCTTGGAATGAGGTGAGCTATCATATTCTAAAATATATCTATTGCAAATGGAGGCTTAGTATAATCTATGGCTATCAATTTAGACTCCTCCATGAGTTGAGATTTGGAGAGGAGACATCCATTGACAGAGGACTTAGTGTACCCTACTTCTTGTTGTAATCAATAATAGAAATGAGCCTAAAGGTCCAAGAGGGAAAACATCAACAATTGGCACACCATGGAATTATTAAGCTAACAACAGAGGATGCCTTGAGCCAGCTAAGAATCCCCATTCAATGGTCCACATTTAGAGACATGGACAAAGAGGTTGTGATTGAAATACAAGCCCTTGAATACGATAGGGACAATACCTCTAGTGGTGAAGAGGAAGGAGAAGAAGATAAAGAAGAACCTGAAGAGGAGGCAAAAGAAGATGAAGAAGAACCTGAAGAGGAAGAAGAAGAACCAGAGGAGGAAGAGGATGTAGAAATAAAGAAAATAGAGGAAGAAGAAGCAAAAGAAGAAGGAGAAGAGGAGAAAAGTGAATAGAAATAATAGAAGGAAGAAGCAAGCCTTGAGGAACACAACAATTAAAGGGAGTTATCTCCAAGGTTGTATCCTGAACCCACTGAGAGGGGGGTTGTTGCTGCCTTGACTTCCTTAAGCACACCTGTCAAGTCAAAAGGGAAAAGACAGAGGCAGACTCCCCTCTATTTAGAAACAAGTAGGAATGCTAGGATCAAACAAGGGAAACCACAAACACCCACCAGGACTCCAAGCATAAGTAAGGACTCACCAAAAGAGCAAGAAAATCTAGTTTCCCTGGAAATAAAAGGTGAAGAGGGCACATCAAAACAAGCTTCCAAAAAATCTCGCATCACCTATGTTAGGAGGCTTGTCACCAGGTCAAAATAAGTAAAGCAAGACAAGGCACCTTTGACCCCATTTCAAAAAGGAAAAAACCTTCTACAGGATCCTCAGACAATCCTTCAGGAAACTCTGTCAGCACTATAGGAAACATAGAAAAAGAAGTAGGAAGGATAGCAAGCAAGGAAGTAGAAACAAAAGTACAGGAGGGTGAATCTTCTCCAAATACATCTAAGGGAGAGTCCCAAGAGTTTCAAGAACCTATCCCACAACCCAATCTGAGCTATTATTACAAATTCATTGAGGGAGGTGGTCTAATACCACAAAATTTTTCCATCCCTCTCTTCTTTAAGCTTGAGAAGGAGAGAGGAAGGACACATTGTTGGATGAAAATTTCCAAATAAAAGAAGGTAGAGGACGTGGACCATATGGAATAGAAGATACTAGAGATGAGCAGAGAGTTGAGTAGGATAAGAGACAAGGAATGAATTATGAGATCTCAGCTAGAGGTAGAAAGCACATGGCTAAGGAGGCGGTTACAGGAAAAATAGAGCCAATTGGTCGCCATGGAAAGCCTGTCCATGGAGGCACTCTAGTGTAGGATGCCACCAAAATCATAAGCCTTGTACTTCAAAGAACAATGGCTACAATTTTAGATAAAGACACTAGCACAACATGGGACTATGCCTTTCTAAGGCTATAGGAAGTTCATTGAACTATGTGACAAAATAACCCTAGAGGATAAGGCCAAGATATCTAAATTCAACTTGCACAACTTGGCCTTAACAAACTTGAATGTGTGGAACCCCAATGCAAATCTGGGGGACTTACAACTAATGGCCCTTACAACATGGATGAGTCATGAGGAGGCCAGGGCTAAGGAGGTGAAGAGGATGTTCGAAAGAGAAGAAAGGGAGCTCGTTTACATCAGATCAGAATAGATAAATTAAATGGTTGTCATTAGCACCCAAAACACCATTGCTAATGATCCCCAGCTTGCACCAAGATACCTAGCTAAACAAGAGCAAGAAATCATAGATTTTGAGAACACCTTGAGATTTCTAGGGAAGTAAAGCCAACAAGCATGCCAAGGGAGATGGGGCACCCTACCATATAGCCTAAGGATCGGGGAGTATCATTCCCATGAAAGGATAAGAGATGGACTAGAAAGGACCCCATTGTATAAGAATGCATTGCTGAGACTCAAAATCAATTGGATTGGTTTGAATTTTAGTCCACCCTTGCTATTGGGCATGCTAGAAGGTAGAAAGGAGGAAAAGGAAAGAAAGTAGTGGGAGGAAATAGAAAAACATGTAGGGTTTTATCCACAAGAGGAAACTCCATCAACAGAGGTCTGGGATGTCAGAGAGGCCACAATAGCTATGAAAGATATGGACATATACTAAGTTTCTCAGAGGATGAGCAACACTTTCAGTAGGGGCGTGATGATGAGGCTCATCAATAGGTAAATTATATGGGCCTTAATTCCACTCTCTAACTTATTAAAATAATATTTCCTCACATTCATTTACATATTTGATTATATTTTTCTTAGTGAGAAGGGTAAAGGTGAGATGATATGTCATCTGGCCTAATGGACATTAATTGCATGATTTGGAGCAGTTTTGGGCCAATTTAAGTGCAGGAACTCAAAGTAGACAAGCAAGAGGGAATTTAGGAGATTGTGTCTCCCTCCTTAACTCCTCATTCACTCGAAGAATCCTCCACTAGATCTCATCAACTCGGAGCTACAAGAAGCCAAGCCCACCGAGTTCATTGGCAGCCAAGCGAGTGATAGTTGAAGACAAGTTAATCTCGAGTTTGGGAGCCAAGCCTCCCTAATTTAAGGAATTTGTTGGTAGCTTCAGTTGTATAAATAGGAAGGCCTAGGGCCTCATTAGGATTCAACTTTTTATGGTAGAAAAGAGGCAATTTCGAGCTTAAGATATTGTGGCTATTATTCTCATGTTATTTCTCACATTTTGGTGATAATGAAAATGTTTTCTTTGATCCAAAATTGAGTTGACTTAGAAGGATGAAGCCCTTGGGTTAGGGCCCAACCCTAGTAGCAAAGATTCCTCTTTCTGTACATATATCCTTATATTAGAATCATAGATTAGTTGTTTAAGTTATCTCTTTTTTATTTAATTTACAAGTCTTTGCATGATTGGTTAGTTTTTCTTCCATTAGTTGGAGAAGTAGATCAATGTTACAGTAGTGAAAGAAAAGACTTCAGAAAAGTTTGTGACAGTGGCCTCATCCTCATCTTCCTCATGGGATCATGGTTTGAGGGCCCCACTCCCACAACCCCAAAATAGATTTATCTTTTGGTTGTTACATAGCTTAGGATTTCTTGTTGAGTAAATCATTGTTAATGATTTCTTAGAAGCACCTGCAATTGTCATTTTTGTTTCTTGAGTTTGTTGTAGATAAGAAATCATCCGATTAAATAGATTTGATCCATTAGTTATCAATAAATCAATTTCTCAAATTCAACCCATGTTTTCCACATTTACATAAAATTGTGCATAAATGAAGAAATGAATATGTGTTGTTGTAGGAGCTTTTGATCTGTAGGGAGGAATTCATTCCACCAGCCTCATCTAAGTCTTCTCTACCTCTCGCCAAATCCTACCAATCACCAATTCATATTTCTGTTTTGTAGCCACTGTGGACAACCACCTTGATAACATCCAACCATCCTGAAGAGTTGGGTTGATCATTGGATAGTGTGAAACTTCCTCGTACCTTATTCCATCATTATACACCTTTCCAAAACTTCCTTTCACCTTCACTACCTTCTTATAACTTTCAACTATTTTTTCTATAGTAAACCATGACATCTTGTAGTAATTACAGGAAATCCTATAGCAGCCTGTTTTAGACTATTTTGGGCAGAAAGGATGATTAGAGCCTAGGGTAGGCCTTCAGCTTGACCTCCATACCCCTCAATTCCATTTTTGACTAGTTTTCCCATACCTTCCTCCCCTGTAAAAGATCATCTTGTTTAGCTTAACATTTACATTTATAAATTGAAAACCAAAAGAATATTTTTTGCAAAATTTAGCTAGTGCATGCATACATCAGTCTTAGAAATTTTAAGATCACTCCCATGCTTACTTAGTCCAAATAACTAGGCAAGGTAAAATTAGGTCTCTTCTACAATGTGTGTTAATTCTTAGCTAGGTAATTTCATGTCATTTCATAACACTTTCTATTCAGCGCTTTCATTTCCTTAACATAGGAAAGAATTTAATTTATTCATTAGAGATAGCTTTACATTCACTTTCAGTAGTTAGCCTCCTTCTATTCCATAGAAGATTAGTTTGAAAAACCTTAGTGGTTTATCACCCCATTTGAGAAGTGACAAGAGTAGATTGTTGTATCTGCTGTGTATATAGCATTTTCACCTCCAAGTTTGTACAAACTCTGGGTTGATAAAGTAAAGTTGGTCACCCTAGGAGTTGTAGAATCCTTGCTGCAATATTGGAGCTCGTCACCATGGAAGTCAGGAAGGGCAAAGCAACATATATTTTTCATCCTAGTATCTCCATAAGTCTCTCTAACGGGAAAAGAACCCTCATTCATGTTTGTAGCCTCATTTATGTTTTCAAACATGGTGTAAGTGTGTGGAATGGTCTCTTCTTCTTCTACCCCAATAGGCTCTTCAAATATTTCATATTGTTCATCTAAGGGGTCCTCTAACTCTCCTACAATCAGAGATGGAAGATGACAGTCACGGAAAAAGAGGGAAGGTTGATTGTTTGATGGTGTGTGGATATTTGGAAATAATTTACCTAAAGTGTCTCTACTCCTACGAGGCATGAAAGAAATATATTTGTTATTTTATGAGTTTTTTCAAAACCAAATGAAATATAAAAAGGAAAGCAAGAGTATCATGTATCTAGTAAATGAAAAATAGAAAGAAAACTAAGGAATTACATCTACCTAGACACCTCACAGACAACAACGCCAAAAAGTGAAGAGCCCTAGTATTGCAGCAAGAATGTTGTAGCTCCCAAGACTACCAACTTTACTTTATCAACCTGGGGTTTCATACAAACTTGGAGGTGGAAGTTTTATATACACAACAGATGCATCATTCTACTCATGTCACTTCTCAATTGGGGCACTTGACCATTAGACCATTCCTCTATTGAGCTAAAAGGAGTATGACTACTAAAAGTAGATTGTAAAGGATAGTTCTAGTGTAGAGAAAGTAAATTCTTGTCAATTCAGGAAATGAAAGCTACCAACTTGTAAATGCTATGAAATGACATAAGTCATCTAGCTATGAAATGACACAAATCACTTGTAGAAAGTAAACTATGCTAATCTTGTGCTTGATCATCTAGCTACTAGGGTTGCTTTAAAATAGAAGGTTATTCTATCATTTTAGAATTCAAACATGCATGCATTAACCATATCATTCACACTTCTAGAATAGGTAAAATTTCTAATTGCTAAATGCATAAATATAAAAGCTAAGGCCATTTGATCTTGCAAGAGGGAAAGGAGGGAAAGGACTAGTCTAGGTGGAACTTTTGGTTATGGATTCCAAGCTGAGGGGTTAACCTACTCATACAATAGGTTATTCTATCATTTTAGGTCAAAACAAGGTCAAAATAGGCTACTATAGGTTTTCAACAAGAAACTGCTACAAGATGTCCTGAACTGCTATAGGATACCCTGAACTGCTACAAGAAGTTGGCTGAGAAGTTTTGGAGGGAAAGAATGGTGAGATGAAGTGTTGGAAGGGTGTATGAAATTTGTTAAAGGTGTAGGGAAGGTGAACATCACCCAATGCCAAACACAATGTTCCAAGAAGGCCAGATTTTCTTAAGACAACTTTCTCACAGTGGCTGGAAAATAAAGGTTCCAAATATGGGTTGGTATGCATCAGAAGAAGGTAGAGAAGGCCTATATGGAGTTGGTAGGAGGAATCCATGCCTATAGTTAAACAACCCTATAATCAAACCTGATTCTCTTTTCATTTACAGATCATTACATGTCAATGTGGAAAAGATGAGTTGAACTTGGAAAATTTGATCTAACTATTGCTAAGAACTAGATCTATGAAATGGAATGCCTCCTAAACTACAACAATATTAAGAAGAATAATAACAACTGTAGATATTTCCAAGAAATCGTAAAAAACTATCTAACTAAGACTGAAATTGAATCTATGCAATGAACAAAATACAAACTTTGTTTTTGTGTTGTGAGATTGGGGTCCTCTAATCATGATTCCCTGAGGGAGATGAAATAGCGGTAACTCTCACAAGATTTTTTATTCATTTTCCTTCATTGGAATGCAACACTAATCTATTATTCAAGCTAACCGAAGCATGGATAAGCAACAAATTAATCAACTCTCTAAGCTAAAAAGAAACATAAATAAACTCCAGCAATTAATCAACATTCTAAGCTAAGAATACATATACAAGAGAGGAACTTTTGTTGCTAGCGTTGGGCCCTAACCCAAGAGCTTCATCCCTTTGAGTCAACTCAGTGCTGGAATAAAATTTCTCATTCTCAATAAAAAGGTTTCAAATACATCATAACAACAATAGTAAACTGTGGTTTAGCTTAATGGCCTCTTGGTTAGAATAAAATGTCGAATCCTAATGAGTCCCTTATCTTGCTTATTTATACAAAAATGGAGCTATCAATAACTCCCTAGAAAATAGGTATACTTGGCTCCCTAACTCGAGAATAACTCTTCCTTGACAGGCACTGGCTTAGCTACCAATGAACTCGTCTTTCTTGGATGCCAGTGACATCGAGCTGATGAGATAGAGTGGGAGACCTTTGACTAATTTGAGGAGTTAAGGAGGGAGACCGCCTCTTAGAATCTCTCTTGTTTGTATACACAAAATTTATGCACCCAAATCAACTCAAACTGGCTCCAATTCCTGCATTTAACACACATTAGGACACATGATATAGTAACACATCTTTACTCCTCACATTAAACATAATATAATGAAATCTGTGGATAAATGTGAGAAAACACAATTTAATAAGCTGGAGAATGGCATTGTGGCCCTTATAGTTTACCTATTTATGATCCTCATCACTATTTGTTCAGAAACCTAAGTAAAATGGCTGACATAGTCCAATAAAAGGAAAATCATATTGAACCCATCTTATTTCACTTCTCATTAATCAAATTGTTGGTGATTGATGAGGTTGATCAAAGAGAGAAATCGTGGGAAGACTTACTGGCACCTTCAGGGATCTTGGAACAATATTCATATAGTCCCAAGACTCAGAAGGACATTCCATTAGTGGCATCTAAAAGGGTCTCACCTGCAACAGTTGGATCAATGAAGAAGCCCTTAGTTGAGAAGGAGGCAAGTGAAATAAGAGCTAGTTGAGGTAAAGCAGTCTTCAAGAAGAGGAAGAAGAGGAAATCTAGACATCCTTGTAGAAGTAGAGCAAGGGCAAATTTTCATGAGGTGAATTCTATGAGGTTTTTTCTTTTTATCTTTTTTCTCATGAAGTCAGCACATGTCGGTTTTGGTAAAGTTACAGAAATGGAGCAAGGTCTTACTGCGCAAGTTACAAAGTCGTTTAATTTGATGTAGTGATGATTTTTTGAGGCTTTGAAATGGTTGTGAGGTGTTATAAGTAATTCATAATAGGTAGGATTTTTCTCGACCACTTTGTATTAGAAGAAATCATCATATGCTTAGAGTTTTGAAGTTGCTGCAAAAATGACATTTTGTTGCGAAAGTCTGCTACATTTCCAGCCAAAGGGGGTCAGGTGATTAGGATGTCTGCAATCATTTTGAAGGATATTTTAGGAGTTCATTCCCATCACAGTGATATTTTATGACTACAAATTTTCTCCATTTTGTGAGAGGAATTCTGCAAACGTTCAGAACTTGGAAGGCTACTCCATTTGTTGCGCAACTGGCATATTTGTTGTGTTTTTTACTTTTTTATCATCATTTTAAAAAGATTTTTCTGACCAAATGGAAACAAAATTTTAAAAAATTAAAGAGGATTTTTTCAAGAACAGACCAAATAAAAAGAACCTCCTTCTGTTTCAGCGCATGTGTCATATATTTGAATATTCAAATGCATCTTTATAGCCTATGTTTCAAGTTTTGTCATTTCATGTTTTAGTTATGATGTTTAGGTGTGGATTGTGACGAAATGGAGAAGAATTTTTTGGAAAATGAGAGATTTTAATCTCAAGGAAAAACTAATCTACAAAATTATTCTTAGGTTTTGTAACAACTATCAAGATTCAAGAGATATGATCTAGCTTTTGACCCCTATTTTTCCAGAAATTCGATCTATTGTGTTTATTACAAACATCATCGTTTAACTTGTTGTTTCAATTTTTTGGTTTTTAGAAGTAGTTTGGATCATGTGAATAGGTGTAATTAAGCCTTAGGATTTTTAGTTAGTGGTTCATTGTAAATATTCCAACTTTGATGATGTATTAAGCATAGATTGGTAGTAAGTAATTAGTTCCTATTTTTCAGCAAAGTAGGTGAAAACGCAGTGTACCTGCCTATTGACTAGCTTCCTTTTGAAAAATTCAACCTTGCTAGCTAGGAGTGGAATATTTTGATGTATATAATATGTAAATAAAATATTAAATATCTTTGATTGGTTAGTGTGAAGAAGCAAGGTTCTTATTTTGTATTTTGTATCAATTTCTCAAGTGAATAGAAGAAGACCGAAGGAGTTTGACAAGGATTCTTGTGTCAAAACTTTGTTGGTATGTTTTCCTTTGTTCTATCAGTTTTATCTTATGGTTCCATGGTTTAAATGTATTTATTCATGTTTTAGCTTAAGAGAAAATATTGTAGAATTCACTGTTGTGCTCTGTTTTATATAAGATGAACATTTTATGTGTCTTTTTCCTCTTAATGGAGATTCCAATTCATCTGTAACTTGATGCTCTGATTGTCATCCTCATGATTCTGCACTCACCCTCCATACAATGAAATAAAGTTATATTATCAGCAAAACTACCTACTCTTCCCTTGCCTAAATCACCTTCATTATTCCTATTCACTTGAAATCATTAACTGGAAATGATTCTATGTTGAGTGTGTCTATCTTCTCTCACCTAGAAGAAAAATATTAAATCGAACATGCTCTTTTGATCCTCATAACTAGCCTAATATGAAATACCATTCAGTCAATTGATTGACTGAGAAGAAAACCTAGTGAGAGAGCCCTCTCCAAGGCCAGTAGGCCTGGGTCCTAGCCAAAAAGTGGTTTGTGGTTACCTTCATAATACAGTTCTCGTCCTAAAGGAAATTACAGAGTGTTAACATTTTAGCGTTGTTTCCAGGGAGTGAAAGGTTCTGTCTTCCCTGGGAAAAATCATCAAAGTTTCAGATTTGATTGGTGATGGTGGACAATAGTCAACCATGTTGGGAAAAATACTGAGAAGGGGGATGAATCAGTATTTTAAAAACTCACAATAATGATATTCTTTTCTAAAATATATATGAGACTTTACTGAACCCAACTTGCGTATGTACATGGCTATTGTAAAAGAAACTAGCGTATGCTTAATGAACTTGTAAAAGAGCTAATTCTTTATCTGTTAAACTGAGACCAAAATATAAGAGAGTCATCAGGCATCTGATAAGTAGTAAGCAGGTGCAGTAAGAATAGAATAAAGTATCACACATAAGCAAGAGACATGAACACCAGGATTTAAGGTGGAAACCCAATGTGGGAGAAAACCACCACTACTATCGTCTCATTATTCAAACTTATTATTATCAAAAACTTATTACTTTCTTGTACTGATATAGACTCATACCAGTACGCAGGAACCCCCTTGCTGAAGGCTACAACCTTCACTCTTCTCCAGCTCGTATTGGAAGGAAGCTCCAACCCCCTAATCTAATTACCAGCTATTAATGGCAAGAATCTTTGACTTCCTCACTGAAGGCTCCAACCCTCAGCAACATCTGTGGACCACGTTTCATAAATTTTCTCACTAGATCCACCTGCTTTATACATCACAACTTGTAGATCAACTAAAGCAAACACCAACTTAATTCAAACAAAACAGTGAGATCATTGTAACCAAAACATAGAACTGAACTTAGAAAACTACATCAACA
Source organism: Pinus taeda (assembly GCA_000404065.3). Lineage (NCBI taxonomy): Eukaryota > Viridiplantae > Streptophyta > Pinopsida > Pinales > Pinaceae > Pinus > Pinus taeda. The sequence continues at coordinate 256,559 of APFE031247803.1, read as the reverse complement.
CATAGAATCAACTGCAACCCTAATCATTCATATGTCAACATGTATACACTACTTCACTTAAGGAAACCCGCATGTATACACGCTTTTCAATAGAGAAACTTGCGTACAGATCTCAATATACTAAAAACTTGTAATTTTGAATCAGAGACAGAGTTGACCAGAGTCATTCTGAAATATTATGTTAGCTTACATAACCCTCATACAGTTAGCAACATCAATAATCTTTTCAACCAATCAACTTGTAACCAAATTCAACTTCATCATTCAATCAGTTATACTTCAGACATTATCACTCAACCCAAATCAACATGAGGACATCATTGATAGACAATAGAGATACAACAACACTGATTAGGTTGATCAGTCATTTATGAATAGAAACCCTTCCTTTATATATGTGACTTTGAAGAAACGAACCCGCGTGTATACACAACTTCATTGAGACAAACATGTGTATCGATCTACAAATTTTGACCTAAAATTGTGCAGCGCTTCAGAAATTCAGAAAGACCCATATATTAATATGCAGAGATAAAAACATGTGTCAATACTTAGATCTAGTCAATCCATGAGCAAATCATACAATGGAAAGTCATTTTAGGCCTCATGATCCCGATCCATTATTGTATTCATCAATGCATAATTATTTCAGATATATGTCTCAACTATGGCCCTTACAATGAAAATATACTTCAGATTGAAGTATTCATCAAAAACCCTTTCACATGCACACTTATCACTTTTATATTCACCTCCTTATATAGTTAGAGCCTTAGCCAATACCATGGGTCAAAACTACACTAGTGCCGATGGTAATCTTGGAAGAGATCAAGTAACCGTTACTGTGCTCAATATTGTGGGCTAATACCATGGTAAAGACCCTTAGTATTCTTAAATTAGTGCACCAACATGTATGTGACTTTTCTTCTTTGTAACTATGTGTATACGCAACTTTTCCTTTACGAACCCGCGTATAGACCTTCAATTATTCACCTTTATCAAACTTATGATTTTGATTTGTAAACCTTTGTCCCATAATTTTGTTATTATGTTCCATCACGCTGTCACCTCTTAACTGACATGTGGATTCATCTAGTTACCATATACTTGTTATGTTACAAGTGAGTTGCCATCAAGGACAACACATGCATCATAATGCCAACAATCTCCCCATTTGGACTTGCTCACAACCATATTGGTGTTGATCACCTCAAACTGTAGAAACCTGCTAGATACATCAAATAACCATTATTCAAAGACTAAGATACTCTCCCCCTTTGACATCAAGGGAAAAGGGTGGACCAAAGCTCCCCCTTTTGATTAGATTTGCACCCATGCTCCCCTTGATCACATGATGAATCTTTAAAAATATTTTCAAATGAAGAATATGAATCTATAAATCAACTGAGTATGACCTTCCTATCACGAAGGACTCATACTTTCATCAGTCACCCAACCAAGTGGGGATACATATTTGACTCAACCAACCAACCAAGTGGGATTACATTTTTGACACTACAATCCAACCAGGTGGGATTACATATTTGACATGGCCTCAAAAGTCCATACAGGACTGAATATTAAAATTATTACATCATAGGTCTCCACATTATCTTTACATAAAATGAAAAATATGAAATTAAGAACCGAGACCAAAATATCTTAATAGTAGCATAATTCAGAAACCATAATAATGCTAACAATGCATTATATTTTTTAAGGCTAATGCTCCCCATAAATCTATGCTACCTGTTCATTGTTAACAACTCATTCATCAAAGAATCTTCATCAATAAGATAAATATCAATGAGAAAAAGATAACTCAATAGCATATTAGCATAATGTACCCATCAACACTAGACCAAGAAAAAACAAATCATAGTTGTCAATAGCATTTCAGAAGCTGATCTTGAGTCAGCCCCACTATTTTTCTATTAGAGAAAAACATACACAACTATCTGCAAAGAGACTCACATATATATGCGACTATACTTCATGAAACTCACGTATAGAAAGAAATCTTCTAAATTTTCACCAATAGAATGAGTATACTAGATTAACTACAAAATGAGGTAGAGACAACTCCCAGTTTTTGTCTGAGATATTCAAATGTTTCTCTAGGAAGAGGTTTAGTAAATATATCAGCAACTTGTTCTTTGGAGGGAACATACTCCAATTTAACATTTTTCTCAAGCACTTGTTCTCGTATAAAGTGATACTTAATTGGGATATGCTTGGTCTTGGAGTGCATAGAAGGATTTTTCGAAAAACTAATAGCACTTGTATTATCACATAGGATGGAGATGGGTGGAGAACATTTGATTTATATATCTTGTAATTTTTCATTATCTAGAGAAGTTGTGTGTAACAAGATGCAACAACCACATATTCAGCTTCCAATGTAGATAAGAAAATGGAATTTGTTTCTTTCTGAGCCACGATACCAACTGGAGCTCCACGTAAATTGTACCTCCACTAATGCTTTTCCAGTCATCAACATTTCCAACCCAATCCGCATCTGTGTATGCATGAAGGGTAAGATCTGCATCTTTAGAATACCATAGGCCAAAGTCTTGGGTTCCTTGGAGATATTTGAATATTCTTTTTATTGCCTAAAGATGTGATTCCTTTGGATTGGCTTGGAAACATCCAACAATCCCAACTGGATGCATGATATCTGGTTTGGTACCAATTAGATAAAGAAAACTTCCAATCATAGACTTGTACTCTGGTTGGTTTACTGTGGGAGAATCATCATTAGAGATGAGGCTACATCCTCTCATCATGGGAGTACATACAAGTTTGAAATCTTTCATCCCATACTACTTCAGAATCTGCTTGAGATATTTTGTTAGTGAGAGAAAGATGTCAGCTTTTGCTTGTTGCACTTGTATACCAACAACATAGCTTAGTTCCCCAAGTAAAGACATTTCAAATTCTTGCTGCATAATAGAAGAAAAATTTTGCATCATAAATTCTTTATTATTGCCAAAGATGATATCATCAACATAAACAACAATAATTAGTAGTTTATCATCCTCAATTTTTGTGTACAAGTTGTTATCTGCGGATCCTTTTTGTGAAACCTTTTTGTTGAAGATATCTTTTAAGACAATAATAGCATGCCCATAGAACTTTCTTAGCCCATATAATGCCTTTTTGAGTTTGCATACAAGGTTTTCATCATTCCCTAAAATGAATCATTCTAGTTTTCAATATATACTTCTTCTATATCTCCATTAAGGAATGCAAATTTTACATCCATTTGATAAACTTTGAAATGTCGAAAACTTGAAAGTGCAAGAAACATTCTTATGGCTTCAAGTCTGGCTACTGGTGAAAATGTTTCTTCAAAGTCTATACCTTCTTGTTGAGCATAACCTTTACAAACAAGTCTAGCTTTATTCCTAATGACCTCTCCATTTTCATTCAACTTATTTTTGAATATCCATTTTATCCCAATAACATTTGTATCATAAGGCCTTGGAACCAATTCCCAAGTAACATTCTTTTCAATTTGATCAAGTTCTTCATTCATGTCCTTCACCAAACATTCATATTTACTAGCTTGATTTACATTTTGTGGTTCAGTGGTGGATAATAAATCTAGATAACTAGGAGATCCTACAAGGGTTCTTCTTGTTTGTACCCGAGATTCATTTTCTCCTATAATTTGAGTTTTTGGATGATTCTTTTGAATATACCAGGATGGAGTCTCTTCTTTGTTCGATGTGTCTTCTTCTGCTGCTTCATTAGATTCTTCTTCTATATCATTGTGATTTTATGTGGGAAAGCATTTATCATCATGATCTTCTTTTGTTGATGTTACCTTTTTGGGATTTGTGCATGCTTCATCAATCACAACATAATGCATTCAACAATTTTCTAAAGTCTCTTATCATAACATTTGTATCCTTTGCTTCTAGATGAGTAACCAAGAAGTATTCTTTCATCTACTCTAGCTTCAAAATTACCAAGTTTTTCATCGTTATTTTTTATGAAACATTTGTTTCCAAAAACTCTAAAATGGTTTATAGTGGGAGGCTTACCATACCAAAGTTCATACGGAGTTTTATCACTATTCACATGAACATGAGCCTTGTTAAGAATATTTACTGCGATATGTGCATCTTCACCCCAGAATGTGTCAAGAGTTCCAGACTCATCAAGCATAGCATGAGCCATTTATTGAACAATTATATTCATTTCTTTTTCCATGCCATTTTGTTGAGGAGTTTTAGCTACAAAAAATTGTCTTTTTATGCGATGTTGTTCACAACAATCAGAAAATTCATCTTATATGTATTCTCCTCCCTAGTCGGATCTGAGACATTTGATTTTTAGATCTAATTCATTTTCAACTAATGCTTTGAAGACTTTAAATTTATCAATTTCTTCATCTTTGTGTTTCAATAAACTGATCCAACACATTCTAGAAAAGTCATCAATGAATAAGATATAGTATTGTTCTCCACGAGGTGACTTTTTCCTTACTGGTCCACACAAATCAATATGTATAAGTTCAAGAGGCTTACTTGTTGATTCTTCTTTGGCATTGAATTGAACTCTGATTTGCTTACTGAATTGACATGACTTACATATGGTACTTTTTGGTAGGATGATGTTGGGCAGATCATGTACCTCTTTGAGCCTGCTTGATTTTCTTATTTGAGAGAAGCTTAGATGTCCCAACCTTCTCTGCCATAACCAGTTCTCCTTTGCCTTGCCTAGGTAACATTTTTCTTGGACACCTTTCAATATATATAGATTGCTCAAGGTTATTGTTCCTTTTATTATGGTCTTTCCCGTGTCACATTCACAAACCACACATTCTTTTGATCAGAATACCACCTCATTTCCTTGGTCACACATTTGGCTAACACTCAACAAGTTATGGTTTAATCCATCAACATACATAACATTACCATGTTTAACATTTTCTTTTATAAAAACAAAACCTTTACCCTTAATGACTGTTGGTGAGCCATTTTCAAAAGTGACATTCTTTTCTTTCTCTAAAGTATGAAATGAGTTTATCTTTATCACCTTTCATGTGTTTTGAGTATCCACTATCAATATACCATTGATTTTCTTGTCATTTCGCAAACAATTCTATGCCACAACTTTCATACTATAACTCCTTCCTTTTCCATACCTTAGAATTTGTTGATATATTTTCTTTTTAAGATGTTGGCTATAATTTGCTCTTACATTCAGATTCTTCATGTCCAAATTTATTGGAAAATGAGCATTCAATTTCATCTATAAGAGGTGAGAAGTTATTATAAGCGTTCTTCTTGACTCCTGTCTCATTCCTTTATTTTCATGCCTCTCTAGTCATGATGGTTTTGTATGCAACACATTGAGAAGCCTTATGACCAAAATTATGACATGAGAAACATTTTCCATTAAAGAGGAAATTTATGTGATCATAGAATCTTCTAGTTTTGTTTAAGTTTTGACTGGTTCTTTTGTTGTTTTTCATCCTTGGATTAGAGTGAACATGATTTACCTATGGAATGCCTTTATAATTTTGCTGAGGACTAAAGATTTGTTGATTGGTTTTTGTTGCATTTAGATAGATTTCGATGGTGGTTGAAGGCTTTTATGTTTGATATGTTTCTCCATTTTATCCAAGAGTTGTCTTCATAAGAGGAGATCATTGTATCTTGATAATTTCATCTAAGGTTTCAGAGCCTTTAGAAAATCTAAGATTCAAAATTTTTATTTTCTCACGTTTCTTTCTTAGACTTTCTAACTTCTCATTCTGATTTTCCTTTTCTATGAGTTGATGCTTCAATGTATCTATGGATACTTTGTTTCTTTCCAAGGAAATTTTGTGTTGAGTAATTTCTTCATATAAATATTTTTCCTATAAAGCATCCACAAATTTATCATTAGACTCATTAGTATTTTTCTCAAATCCATGAGTAATTGAATATCTTGATCAAATTCTCTCTCTTCACTATTTGACAATCCATCACTAGATTCATGAGTATAATAACTTCTTCTATTGTCAAACCGTATCCTATTACCTTTTGCAATATCCTTCCCTTTGTCATGGTTGTCTTTATGAGGACATTTAGCAACATAATGCCCAACTCTACCATAAGCAAAACATTTGAAGGGAAGCTTATCTCTGAACCTTTCGATGCCCAATTGAAGTTTCTTTACAAATTTCACCTCATCTTCTTCTTATATATATCCTAATTCCTTGTGTTCTTCCTTTTATTTTCCCTTTTTCAGTTGCTTCAAATGTGGATTCTTTGACTTCTGAGGGACCTCCTTTCCTCATTTAAAAAGCAGTTAGGATCCCGTGAAGTTGAACATCAGTAAGAGTCTACAGATCCTCCTTCTCTTCAATGGAAGACACTTTTAACTCGAATTTAGGAGTTAGAGATCCTAATATTTTCTCTACGAAAGTGGTTTCCTTTATTTCTTCACCTAGATTTTTCATGCGATTCACAATATCATCTATATGTAGAAAGAAACTAACAATACTTTCATCATTATGAATTCTAAGAGTTTCATATTGAATTCTTAGAGTTTGGAGTTTAGAACTTTTTACCTTGGTATCACCTTCATAGCTTTGAATGTCCCATATTTATTTTGTTGTGTATAACAGCATATATTTGATAAATTCTCATTCTATCAGACTTCCCAATAATGCATTGACAACTTTGGCACTAGTTTCAGACATCTTCTTTTCTGTTGCATCTATGGGAACTGCAGTTGGATATTAGTAACCTCCTTCCATAATTTCCCAAACATCTCCTCCAAGGGACTGAAGATAGGATCTGGTTCTTGTCTTCCAATAAATTAAATTATTTTCCATTGAAGAGTGGTTGTCTGATAGATGTTGTTCCGTCTTGATTGCTCATCTTGGGAGATCTTCCTTCAAGAGATCAAACTTCTTTTGAAGGACCTACTTTGATTTCAATTTTTGGGAAAAATATTAAGGGGGGGGGGGGGGGGGGGTGAATCAGTATTTTAAAAACTCGCAATAACAATTTTCTTTTTTGAAATATATATGCGACTTTACTGAACCTAAGTCACGTATGTATGCAACTGTTGTAAAAGGAACTAGTGTATGCTTAGTAAACTTGTAAAAAGGATAATTCTTTATCTGTTAAACTTAAACCATAATGTAAGATAATTATCAAGCATTTGATAAGCAATAAGCAGGTGTAGTAAGAACAAAATAAAGTATTACACATAAGCAACACACATGAATACCGCGATTTAAGGTGGAAACCCAATGTGGGAGAAAATCACCGCTGATGTCTCCTTAGTCTTTAAGCTTATTAATATAAAAAACTTTTTACATTATTGTACTAGTGCAGACTCATCCTAGTACGCAGGCACCCGCATGCTGAAGGCTACAACCTTCACTCATTCTCCAACTCCTACTGGAAGGGAGCTCCAACCCCCTGATCTTATTACCAGCTACTACTAGTAGGAAGCTTCAACTTCCTCACTAAAGGCTCCAACCCTCAGCAACATCCATGGACCACATTTCACAAATTTTCACACTAGATCCACCTACTTTAATACATCACAACTTGTGGATCAACTGAAGCAAACACCATCTTAATTCAAATAAAACAGTGAGATCATTGTAGCGAGAACACAAAATTGAACTCATAATATAGCATAAACACATAGAATCAACTACAACCCTGATCATTCATATGCCAACATGTATATTGTACTTCACTTAAGGAAACTCGCGTATATACACACTTTTCTATAGAGCAACCTGCATACAAATGTCAATATACTAAAATCTTGTAAATTTGAATCAAACACAGAGTTGACCAGAGTTATCCTGAAATATTATGTTAGCTTATAGAACCCTCATACAATTAGCAACACCAATAATCTTTTCAACCAATCAATATGTAACCAAATTCAACTTCATCATTCAATCAGTTCTACTTCAAACAATATCACTCAACCTAGATCAACATGAGGACATCATTGATATATAGCAGAGATACAACAATGCTAATCAAGTTGATCAGTCATTTATGAACATAAACCATTGCTTTGTATACGTGACTTTGAAGAAACAAACCTGCGTGTATACACTACTTCACCAAGACCAACTTGCGTATAGATCTGCAAATTTTGACTTAAAATTGCGCAGCTCTTCAAAACTTCAGAAAGACCCATAACATAATATTCAGAGATAAAAACATGCGTCAATACTTAGATCTAGTCAATCCATGAGCAGATCATACAATGGAAAGTCATTTCAGGTCTCATGAACCGGATCCATCATTATATTCAGTAGTGCATAATTATTTTAGATCTATGTGGCAACTATGGGCCTTACAATGCAAATATACTTCAGATTGACGTATTCATCAAAAACCCTTTTACATGCACACTTAGCTCTTTGATCTTCACCTCCTTATATAGTTAGAGCCTTAGCTAATGACATGGGTCAAAACTACACTAGTGTCAGTGGTAATCTTGGACGGGATCAAGTAACCGCTACTGCGCTGAATATTGTGGGCTAATACCATGTTAAGTACCCTTAGTATTCTTAAATTAGTGCACCAACATGTATGTGACTTTTCTTCTTTGTAACTGTGTATATTCTCTTAGAGATTTTCATACAATATTTTATCAGAGATATAAAGAATTACATCCTTCCTTGTTGTTGGTCAAAGATTGTTGCACTCATTTTGAAAATTTTATTGAGTATTTGGAGATTTTTTATGAAGATGATTAGTTCATGGACAAGGAGATACTAGAGGAGATAATAGAGGCATTGCATGAGAAACATTTTCATCATCATGGTCAAAATGTATAAGCTAGCTACCATGAAAATCCAGAAAATTCTCAGCAGGTATTAGTTTCTTCCTTAATTGTCAACTAAGTTTATCAGGATCTTGATGTTGATGTTCAAGTTTCTTATCCTATGTTAAATGAACATGTTCAATAGTCTTGTCAATTTTTAAGTGATCAAGAGGAAGAACTAGTAGATTTTAGCAGCCTTGATACACAAGAAAATTTCCATCAAACAATGTTTTCTTTCTTGACTGAAGACCAATCAGATTTGGAAAATGAAAGCCATGTTACATCCCATGAATTTAATGATGATTTATAGCAATATTGTTATTCTTCATTTGACCAAAATAGGGACAGATAGTTTTTCAAATTTTCCTTCATGTCATTCCTCTGTTGAATTTTTGTCTCATAAAAAAGCCTACAAAAATTAGATCTCTAAAGATGTTGGCATGGAAAATTTAGTCATTGAATTAGTCCTTGTTGGTAGCTTCTTAGATATGCAGGAGGATCATGTGAAAGAACTTGTTTCTCTTCACTCTTTTGAAAGTAAAAATGAATTGCCTGCTGATATATTTGAGAATGATTTTGAAACTGAAAACATAGAACAACCAACAATGATATATGAATCTTCTCTTACTGTTTTTGTTCATCATGAAGGGATGACTTTGCATATTCTTCAAGATTATTTTGTCATCCTATTTGAATCATCAGTGAAGTCATATTTTGGGTTGTTTATAGAGCATGGGTTTCGGTTTCATATGGAATTTAAGTTTCCATTATGTATCATTTTATGTCTACTTATGGAGGGTGTGAGAAGAATTCCAATGAGTGGCCACCTCCTTGCTTGGCTTCACAGGATATTCCATATCACTTGAGTGAGTAGGTTATTCAATAGTTAACTATAGATAGAAGTGTGAATAAGCTCAATGGTTTGTGCTTCCGCTTCAATACTTTTCAGATTTCCATTTCAATAGTGTGTTAGTTTCCAACAGTTTGTTTTGGCAGATTGGTATTTATTTTTAGCATTCATTTTCATTTCATAGTTGTGTGTTGAAGATTTGGAAGAGAGCAGGTTACAGGGTATAGTTAGCAAATTGAGTTTGGGATCAGTCCAATGGTCATGAACATGATTTACGATGTTCTTGGTGCCTCACAGGGAGGACCACATCCCCGTTGCAGCCAATTTTAGAGTCCTATATTATAGGGATCATAGTCATTTCTATCTTACTATTCATTTGAAGTCAATTTGTAAATAACAGTCTTGGTTTCATGAGTGATATGGTCTAGAGGGGTCCATTGTAAAAGGGCCTAATTTTGCATTGAGTTTCATGTAAAACAAGATTGAGTCAAAAGGGGTCTATTTGTCATAATTCAAAGTGTAAATAAAGGATAATGATTTGAAAGGGTAATCATGAGGGGTCATTATGTCGTCATCGAAGAGTCTAGTGGTCATGTCATGAAAACTATGGTCATCATGAGTTAGTTATGTTGATGTCATGTCAATTATAAGAGTTAGTTATGATCAGTTGTGTCATGTCATGGTCATCATTGCAAAGATACCCCTTACTCATCTCTCACATCAACAAGTGGGCCATCATGATTTCAAAGAAGGCTCTAGTGGCATGAGGAGTTTAAATATGCTTGTGGCTCCTCATGTCCCCTCATTTGAAATTCATGTTTGATTTGGAGTGTTTTTGGAGGTCAAAGAAGAGTGTTGCAGGGTTGGAAATAGAAGTTGTTGCACAAATCAGAGACTTGCTGTGAAAATTGAGTTGTTGTTGCGAAAGTCCAAGTGTTGTTGCACATTTGGAAAAAATGTCATCACAGCTTTGAGTAAGGTTTTTTTCATCTCCTATGGAATCCTATATATTTTATGTGATATGTATTTTTATCCTTCAATTGGTCTGAGAGTCAGAAAGAAATATCATCTATTCAAACTTACTAATGCACTGACTTTTGTTGCGTAAAGGCCTTTGTCACCTCTCTCGTTACATAAATCTTGTTTTCACTGCATACCAAATTGTTTTGAGTTCTAAACAGATCCTTTATAAATCTAAATTGAACATATTTGACCAAAGTTGTGTTTCATATCCCCTTTCAAAGAGGTCGAGTCGCAGTTACTGCGAAGTTCCCCCGTTTGCTGTGAAAGTACCCTGCCTCCAACGTGTTGCATATTTCACTTTTCAACAACATCATATCCTATTTTGAGGAGATTGTAGAGGTTGTATATTTGATGATGGATACCCCAGAAGGAAAGAAAAATTGCAAAGGAGGTGATATAGTTCGATATGAGCCCCAAAATCTAGATTTAGTGAATATTGACCCTGTAATCAAAATTGCCTTTGAACCGACCATATGCATGAGATTTTGTGAAAAGTTTTAAGGCTAGGGCCACCATTTTTAGCTTACTAAATTGCTTGCACTAATTTTTAGATGAAAAGAGGTGAAAGTGGGTAACTTAGAGTTTGTTGTCTTTGAGCAAACCATTTTTGAGGCAACTGGTATCCCTTTGATAGGTGAAGAGTGGTTTAAGGGCATAGAGCTAGGCATAGCCCAATATAAATAATTTCTGAAGCCACAGTACAAAAAGGAATATGAGCCTATTATCTAAAGAACCTATCTGCTAGATCACTACAGTGAATTGCTAAAGGTCATACAAAGATATTTTATACATGAAGAGAATTTTAGTAGAGTGTACCAATACCATATTAGGCTTTTGATGCATTTTACAAGGAAGAGAGCACTCAATTTGCCTTACTATTTGTTCAGAAGCATAACTAAAATTTCTTATAGAGTCTAATCAAAGGAAAATCTGATTGAACCCATCTTATTTCACTTCTCAATGATCAAATTGCTGGTGATTGATGAGCTTGATTAGAGAGATAAAATATGGGAAGAATTCTTGGAATCTTTAGCGTTCTTAGAGCAATGTTCTGAAAGTCCCAAGACTTAGAAGGAAATTCCATCAATGGCATCCAAAAGGGTCTTACCTTCATCAGTTGGATTAGTGAAGAAGCTCCTGGTTGAGAAGGAGGAAAGTGAAACAAGAGCTAGTTGAGGTAAAGAAGTCTTCAAGAAGAAGGAAGAAAAGGTAGTCTAGATATCCTTACAAAAGCATCACAAGGGTAAATTTTCATAAGGTGGATGCTATGAGGTTTTTATATTTTTGTATTTTTTCTCATGAAGTGAGCACAGGTCAGTTTTGGTAAAGTTGCAGAAATGCAACAAGGATTTGTTGTGCAAGTTACAAAGTCCTCTAGTTTGATGTAGTGATGAATTTTTGACGCTTTGAAATGGTTTGTGAGGTGTTATAAGTATATCATATCAGGAATTAGTTACCTTGAACACTTTGTATCAGAATAAATCATCATATGCTCAGAGTTTTGAAGTTGCTACGAAAGTGACAGTTTTTTTGCGAAAGTCTGCTACATTGCCAGCCAAAGGTCAGGTGATCAGGAGGTCTGCAATAATTTTAAAGGACGTTTTAGGAGTTCATTACCAGCATGGGGATATTTTTAGACTACCCATTTTCTCCGTTGTATAAGAGGAAGGCTCCAAACATTCAAAATTTAGAAGGCTACTCCATTTGCTGCGCAACTGGTAGATTTGGTGCATTTTCACTATTTTTTTCATCATTTTCAAAAGAAATTTCTGGCAAAATGGAAACTAATTTTGAAAAATGGAAAGAGGTTTTTTTCAATAACAAGCCAAATAACAAAATATTCCTTCCATTTTTGCACATGTCATATATTGGAATATTAAAATGCATCTTTACAACCTATGTTTTAGGTTTTGTCATTTCTTGATTTAGTTATGATGTTTAGGTATGGATTGTGAGGAGCGAGACAAACAAATTTGGAAACTGAGGGAGGTTTCTCTCAAGGACAACCTAATATAAAAATTTGTCCTTTGGTTTTGTAACATATATTAGGATTAAAGAGATATGATCTAGTTTTTGACCCTGGTGTTTCCATAAATTTGATTTGCTACGTTTTTTACAGACATCATCTTTTGACTTGCTATTTTGAATTTTTGGTTCCTAGAATTAGTTTGGATCATGTGAATAGGTTTCATTAAGAATTAGGAGGTGTATTTAGTGGTTTTTTCTTAAATATTCCAACCTCCATGATGTGTTAAGCATAGATTGGTAGTAAGTAATTAGTTCCTATTTTCGGCAGAGTAGGTGAAAATGTAATGTATCTGGATATTAACTAGCTTCCTTTTGAAAACTTCAACCCGGCTAGCTGGAAGTGGAATATTTTGATGTATGTAATATGTAAAAAACATAGTAAATCTCTTTGGTTTGTCAGTGTGAAGAAGCAAGGTTGTTATTTTGTATTTTGTATCAATTTCTCAAGTGAATAGAAGAAAACAGAAGGATTTTGACAAGGATTCTTGTGTCAGAACTTTGTTGGTATGTTTTCCTTTGTGCTATCAATTTTATCTTATGGTTCCATGGTTTAAACATATGTCTTCACATTTTAACTTAAGAGTAAATATTGCAGAATTCAGTATTGTGCTCTGTTTTATATAAGTTGGACATTTTATGTGTCTTTTTCCTCTTAATGGAGATTCGAATTCATCTGTAACTCGATGCTTTGATTTTCATCGTCATGATTCTTCACTCACCCTCCCTACCACGAAATCAAGTTATATTATCATCAAATCTTCTTATCCCGCCCCTTCCTAAATCACCTTCATTATCCCTATTCACTTCAAATCCCTAGCTGAAATTGGTTCTATGTTGAGTGGGTATATCTTCTCTTACCTGCTAGCAAAATAGTAAATCAAACCTGCTCTTTTGATCCTCATAACTAGCATAATATGAAAGCCCATTCAGTCAGTTGCTTGACTAAGAAGAAAACCTAGTGAGAGAGCCCTCTCCAAGGCTAGTAGGGTTGGATGTTATCCTAAAAGTGGTATACGATTACATTTTTAATCATTTTCTCAGCCTAGAGGAAGTTACAGAGTGCTAACAACTGTTACCCAACAAATCAATGGTTCACATTTCATTTGCTTCACATCGCCAAAATCTCAATAACATAAAGTACATGGAACTTATGTTAAGGAGTGCTCCCAGAAAGTGTTTCAATTAAACCACTCAACCATAGATCAATAGTCTATATTTGTTCTTTTATTTCCCGAAACTACCAGAGGTGCTCCCACAAGTTTTCTAGTTTTGATAAATGACATATGCATAACAATAGTTGGGACTTGTTGTGACATCCATCCTTTAGCACAAAGGCTTTGACCCACATGCAATGCTGAAATTTTGGAACATAGGTGTTGTGTCATAACAAATAATTGGGATGCAAATGATTAAAGGGCCAATAAAAAATATTATATATATTTTATGTATATAATGTTTCAAAAATTTGTAATTTTGTTTTTAAAATCCCTTTAAATAAACAATTTTTATAATTGTTTAGAATACGTTTGTAACTAATTCAAGGGGTGGTTTTGTAACTAATTTTGGATAGTTAGTCTGGGGAAGGAAATAAGAGTTAGAAATTTACATTAGGTAGGGGTTTGGAGTCCAGTATGCATGACTGGATTGTAATTACAAAAATTCTCTGAAATCAAAGAATAAAAAGTAGTTTGATTCCAACTTTAGGTAATTGCATAAATGTTTTCCTTCCTATGTTTTCACTTATTCCATTCATTCTTTTCCTCTGTCAGCATGAGTGTAATGATGCTGGTGGATTATTTTTATTACTGGATTTACTATTTTTGTTTCCTCAGCTAAGAGTACCTACAAATCTTATTTAAAGAAGTCTTAAAGGGTTCTCCACCATGCTGGAAATTCACCAATATTCCTTTCCTTTTCATTATCCTTTCTACAAAAGTTCTATTCAAATTCTTAATTACCTAGATATAAATTGTATCCCTTTTATTTCTCTTCAAACCACTCCTTCAATCCAAGACCCTTTAACCCTCAGAGTTTTCTAGCCATTCAGTTTTGGAAAGCTAGGGTTTCAGAATTATAAGTCTTGGTTGCAAGCGCTCATGGTTGTCCCTTCAACCATTCACTATAATAGTTTTTCATCAAACTTGAGATGTCTTGGGTACTAGTTCCGTTAGAGCCAGGAACTGTCTCCGAGGAACAACATCAAATTGGTGTCGTTGGTGGGGAATGGAGAAACGAATTTATTTTTCCTTGGGAAATGAGATATATTTCTTGATTTATAACAATATTTAGATATCAAAACTTGGTTGTTAATCATTTATCTCGCGACTCTGCTAGAAAATATTTTACTGGAGAGAAAAAAATTGCTAACAAAAAATAAAGAAGTAGTAGGGAAAGACCAGGTATCAGGGTTTGAAATTTTTTAAAGAATTATTGTTCTTTGTTATTAGTTCTATCATATATTTTCCCATACATTTCAAGAGGTTATTTCTTGTCTTGTATACTTTGATTAGTCCAAA
The DNA here is from genome assembly GCA_000404065.3 of Pinus taeda. Taxonomy (NCBI): domain Eukaryota; kingdom Viridiplantae; phylum Streptophyta; class Pinopsida; order Pinales; family Pinaceae; genus Pinus; species Pinus taeda. The sequence continues at coordinate 241,334 of APFE031247803.1, read as the reverse complement.
CCCTTAGTAATGTATTTCTCCTTGAAACAAGAGGATCTATCTTCTTCTTGTGTGGTAAATCTTGGTCTTGTTCCTTCTTCTAAATAAAATGAAAAAAATCATGTTGGCATTAAAATCCCTCCTCAAAATCCCCAATATTTTCAACTTGAACATGAAAATTTTGGTTCTCCTTCTCATTTGACAGTCACCGCTATCTCTTCTAAACAACCCTCTAACATCCAGTCCAAAATTGAGGAAATTTTCAAGCCCCTTAATTTTAACTTTTTCTTCATAATCACCCTCCAAGATGTTTTAAATATATGCCTAATTTTAGTGGAGAAAGTTGTATTGCAGTGGAGAAGCATGTGATGGACTTTTAATATTTTCTAGACATGTTTGACATTGTTCATGAGGATGTAGTTTGAGACTATTTTCTCATTCATTAAAGGAAGATGCTCAAAAATAGATTCAATATTTAAGGCCAAATACAGTTTTTTCATGGCAATAATTTCAAGAAATTTTCCTAAGCTACTAGGGTAAACACAAATATCATGAGCAATATCTTTCTGAATTCAATGCACTGCATAGGAGAAGTAATGAAATAGTAAGCGAATTCAACAAGAGATTTCAAAATACCCAAAGAAATTCTTCTTTCTGAGGTTTTTGCCATAGTATACTATTTAGCAACCCTTCATCCAAATGTAGCATTTTATCTCAGGGAGAGGGAACCCAAAACCCTGGAGAAAATGTTCATTGATGCTCAAGAAATTGAGGATAACCTTTGGGCTCGTGGGAAGCTTCAAAATCATAATTTGCATGTAGATATGGAAATAAATCAGTAGGAGAACGGATATAAACAAGACTCATCAGGTTTAATTTTGTACATGTTGAAAAATGAAGATACATCATCTTGAAATGTTTCCACTTCTTCTGGTCTCATAGCTTACAAATCAGATTTTTCAAAGATGTCAAATAAATTTTGCCAACAAAATATTTTTACATATAGAGTAGACAATTTTTCTACTCTTGAATACATGAATGTTTTTGATATGGTATTTCTTGAAGATTCCATTATAAAAAACAACGATACAGAGCATTTGGCTCACAATGCTGAAATTTCTGAAAAAAAATAAAAATAAAAATAAATAAATAAATAAATAAAATCATATCACCAACTTGTCAACAAAGAGTACATGTTAAATTCTCCAAATTTTTCATATCAGATTAATTTAGCTTCAGTAGGGTTGTGTGAAGAATTGAGAAAGGAAAATAATTTTTATTTGATTTTGCAAAGAAATTGGGTGTTATACAACCCAAGGTTGAAGACTTATTTCAATGACTTACATCCATTCATGTCCAAATTTGATCGGGAAATGTAAATTCGTTTTAGACTACCACATCGATTATAATATACATTTCCAAGTGATAAGAAGACATTAGCAAGTTGAATGGTGAAGGCTAGTTTTGAATTGTCTCTCAAATAAATAATGAGGTATATCCACAACTAATATCACCACACACAAAAGTCAACAAGTGAGAAATCAATATATACATCTTATTGCTATCCAAAAAATCAATAGTTCACAATGCATTTACTTCACATAAACTAAATCTCGATAGCATAAAGTACACAAAACTTGTCAAGAATGGGGGACGAGTCCCCTATAGAAGCTTATATTAGCCCAGAGTACACTATTTAAATTATATACAACATATCAATCACATAGTGGACGAGTCCCCTATAGAAGCTTATATTAGCCCAGAGTACACTATTTACATTATATGCAATGGATCAATCACATAGTGGACAAGTCCCCTATAGAAGCTTATATTAGCCCAAAGTACACTATTTACAACGAATCAATCACATAGTCATACATATATTACATGCCTGATGAACCATATACGCTGTCGTGCAGCACCATAAACCATACATATTACATGCCTAATGAACCACATATGCTGCCGTGCAGCGCCATAAACCATGGGAATTGATCGTGGGCGGGGAGCGGGAAAGTCCTCCACCCCGACCATGTGAACTATGTTAAGGAGTTCTCCTGGAAAGTGATTTAATTGAACTGCTCATGCACAGATCAACATTCTATATTTGTTCCGACATCACTCCTCCTTATTTCCCGAAACTTCCAGAGGTGCTTGCACATGTAGTTTCCAATTTTGATAAATGACATATGGATGACAACAGTTGGGACTTCCAGTGACATCCCTCCTCCAACATAAAGACCTTGGTCTACATGCAATGTTAAAATATTGGAACACGGGTGTTGTGTCATAACAAAGAATTGGGAAGAAAATGGTTAAAGGACCAATATAAAATATTATATATATTTTATGTTTATAATATTTTAAAAGTTTGTAATTTTATTTTTAAAATCCCTTTAAATTAAGTAGTTTGATAATTGTTTTAGAATATGTTTTGTAACTAATTCAAGTGTTAGTTTTTGTAACTAATTTTGGACAATTAGTCCAGGGAAGGAAACAAGAGTTGGAAATTTACATCGAGTAGGGGTTTCAGAGTCTAATATTCATAACTAGTTTTTCAGTACGAAATATTTTATTTTATTTTATTTTTATTTATTTATTTTATTTTATTTTTTTCAGTACAAATATTCATAACTAGTTTGTAATTAGAAAATATCTCTGAAATCAAAGAATACAAAATCAGTTTGATTCCAACTTTGAGTAAATGCATAAATGCTTTCCTTCCTATGTTTTCATTTTTACCATTCATGTTTTTCCTCTGTTGGCATGAGTGTAATGAAGTTGTTGGCTTAATTTTATTATCATATATACTAATGTTGTGTCCTCAGTAGAGAGTACTTGCAAATATTACTTAAAGAAGCCTTAAAGTGTGCTCCACCATGATGGAAATTCACCCATCATATTTCCCTTTCATTATTCTTTCTGTAGAAGTTCTATTCATATTCTTAATTGCCTTGATATAAACTTTGTCACCTTTATTTCTCTTCCAACCACTCCTTCAATCTAAGGCCCTGCAACTCTCATATTTTTCTAGCCATTCAGTTTTGGAAAGTTAGGATTTCAAAATTATAATTTTTGGTTGCAAGCCCTCATAACTTGTCCCTTCCGCCACTGACTGTAATAGTTTTTCATCAATCTTGAGATGTCTTGACCACTGGTTCCCTTATAGCCAGGAACTGTCTCTAGGGAACAATAGTGAGAAATAACCTTGTACTAATTAGGTGGAGATAGGGTGGCATCTATATTGTATTGTGAATTGGTTGATTAACATCTGTGTGAATACCCTTAATCACTTACTCCTCGAACTTTGAATCTAGCTCAAGAGTTTTCAATTACGAGAAAATTTGTAATGTAGTTAGCCTATGGTTAGGAAGGGAGTTGAAGTCCCTCCCTTAGTTTCCAATCATTCAAGATATACATATAAGCGTATTTACTTATGCATAATGAACTATAAATAGTGGATGATGTTTTTATGGGTCATAACAATGGTTGTATCATCAATGTTTATGTAGAAATTGTGTTATTCATGGTTGTCCTTAATGGGATGTATATCTAATCGTTCTCATTGTTTGAGGGGCTTGAATATCCTTGTGAATGTTGATATGTTCTTGAGTCATAGAGCTACTTACATAGTCTTATATGAATGGCTGATGGGCTCTGTTAAGCTATTATAATGTGTGGATATCTATTTTTGCATGATGAGTCAAGATTGTGTGGATATCTATTTTATGTGATGATTCAAGGCCTTTTCTTTATGGTTATGGTCCAAAATAAAATATTGCATCACATGTATTAGAGATGGCTATGTAGGCTATTGAATTCCATGATACTTTGAACTCAGGTTTGCCAAGAATAGGCTTGTATTTGGTCAAATGACCCAAAATAATTTACAAAGGAGAAAACAAAAATTTACAAAAGATGAGCTCTAAGCTTAATCTACATGATTACTGCTAATCTCAGGGTTAAGTGCTTAATGACAGAGATTAGCATTAACACCGCACCATTCCAAGTGTCGAGAAGTGACATCTCTAGAGTTGGTGCAAGGCAATGGAAGGCGCAGAGTGACTGAAGCACAGGACAAGAAATGTTTCCATCACCCAACGTAGATTTTCATGTTTCACCAAGCTAGGTTTTCTGAGAGACATCTATGGGAGTTGGATTGGTTGACATAAGCTGAAGGATGGGAAAATACCCATCTCTTACAGCCAAAACCTTTCCATTCAGCCAAAAAGGAGAGATGACGGATTACTTCTAAGTGTGTGCATTTTGGCGTTGATGACGAAGGATGAGACAAAATGCAATTCTTGTGTTTAAAATGGGAGAATGTTGCTTTGCATGAAGGACTAAATACCTAGTGGGACCCATGACCTAAGTTGATATTTTAGATGTCACATAGTTGCTAATGTAGCACACTAATAATACCACATGTGGCAAGCAAATATGGCCTTTTGCATGGCCAATTGGCTAGCTTTTTTTTGTCACATGGCACTGCCAAGGGATTCCATGTAGCAGAGTGACATCACCTTAACGATAGTGTGACATCATCAAGATGATATAGAAGTGGGTGACATGGAGGCCTATGCTAACATGATGTAAGCAACATGTGGTTGTGGTTTTGATGCCACCTAGAATAGTGCTTCTATGTGGTATAGAAATGGTAGAACACATGGTTGGAAGCCATGTCACCACAGACCTTGGACTACAAAGGTATTTTTTAGTGCTCTACCATTCTGTGCAGAGGATATAGAAGTTGCAGGGCGAGGATCATCCCTATTATTTAACAGTCATTAGGGGAATTTTGAGGTCTAAAATGGGCTTCCTAAGAAAAATGTACAACCAAAATAAACTTTATAAGAACCAATAGGATTCAAGATGATGATGTCAACCATGGGGAATGATTCACCATTTTTGGAGCAAAAAAGTAAAAAGACTAAAAAATAATAAAATAATAAAAATATTTTTTTAACTTGTATTTTCAACTTATCTCCCTAAGATTTTGCTCAAATTTCAAGTGGGATTACTCGTTGGATGCAACATTTAATTCCTCATCCAAGGATCACACATTTTGCATACTTTCGATGGACCCTACTACACGAAAAATGAGAAATACATGAAAAAACGTGATTGCAATCACATTTTTCATGTATTTCTCATATTTTGTGTAGAAGGGTCCATCAAAAGTATGAAACATGGGTACTCCTTAGATGAGGAATCAAATTATGCATCCAAATAGTGTTTTCGCTTGAAATTTGAGTAAACCCATAGGGAGATAAGTTTAAAGTACGAGTTGAAAAATGTTTTTCATTTTTTCCCTCTAAAATTTGATGATGTAATCTAATATTATTTTATTATTCCCACTATTATTTTATAATTTCCTTAGGAGGCCCATTTTAGACCTCAAAATTCCCCCAATGAAAATGTGTGGTATGTCATGTACACTTCAGTGGGGTACCATTTTGAAAGAAATGGTGCAGGATACATTGGTGCTATGGCAATATGACATGGTGAGCAACACGGTGGACCTCATGTGAGGTGGTAGTGCCACGTGGGTACCATGTGGTAGATCCTTGCTAATGTGGCAGGGGATATGGGTCCTAAACATCAAATGAGCATAGCTTTCAATCCAAGGGTCAGATTGAGGATAAAATTGCATTTTCAGAAAGATCTCAATGAGTTGAATAAGATACTTTCATTTAAAGTGATTTCCACACATTTTGTGTGAGAAGGAATTTTGTAACCCCTTCTTCATAATGAGAACATGGAGGTTGGGTTAACTGAAAGTAACACCACCCATTCAGCTAGGATTCATCCAAGGGGGTTGGAGCAAGCGTTAAAGAGTGGTATCAAACCATCCAAGTTCAATACTTGGACTAGATGGGCTCAAGGCAAATGAAATGAAATATTTACAGTTCTACATTGGACCTTTGGAGATCAAAATTTAGAACTCTATTATAGAGTGTGGTGTTTTCTAGTGATTATTGGTTGTGTGCAAGTGGGTTCTAGTTGTAGCGTTCTGACTAATGATTATGTGTTGATTGTAGACTATGTGTTTTATACTTATCAATGTTGATATTAGAATTGTGAAAGGATAGGAATGCAATATTTTGAGATGTTAGTTTGTTTGTTAGCTTACTTTTGATCTTGCAAATGTTTTGGATAATAGTCTTGGTAAAAGGTTGATTTCAAACATAGTGATGATATGAATATAAGCATACTAATATGCACATTTGATTACTAGAATATGTGGTTGACATGAATTCTAGATGTGTGAACAACAACAAATCGACATGATTGGTGTTTTCATAGCAAGGTAACAAGCCAATTTGTTTATGCCAATGTAGATAAAAATTGTGTGTGTGAAAGCACATTAGAAGATCCATTTGAAACCAAAAATAAAAGCATTGACAATAGTATGGCGCAACATTTCATGGAAAAATTCTATCATGAGAAAGAGGGGAAATTTCCCTCGAGAGAGTAGAAACATGTAGGATCATGGGTGTAACACCCCCATCCACCCCCTTAGACATTTATTGGAAACTTGAAGGTGTTACTTGATTTTAACCCAACCTCCATTGTCTTATCATGCAAATTGGGTCACAAAAATTCCTCAAATTCCAACTACCTCGAAACTACAAACGAACACTGCTAGTGTGTCTGGCTCTTCGATAACATTTTGGCAATAAAAAAAAATTGTGATTCGAGCTACAGATTGAAAGTTATGGCCATTTGAACTTGTCCCTTTTTACGTCTTTCCATGTCATCATGACTACCACGTGGCACTCATCGTGTAGCCCATGTGGCTTTTCCTGTCAACATAGGGTCCTCACATGGAAGACCACATCCTCCTGGCCTTTCTATATCATTGTGCCTCCTTTTATGTTATGTGTGATCTCGCTCTCGGCGTGCTTCCCCTGTTCATCATGTTGTGCACATCACAAAAGGGCTTGAGGTGAGATAGACTTGACTCCTTTTCAATTGATGGGAGGACATTCCATCTCATCCCTCCATCAACCTTGCTCTCCCTTTAAACACTACCAACAATGGCATGACTTCTCTACAGTCCAAGACCTCCCTACGGTCCAAGACCTCGAGGTCTCGTGACATAAAATAAATTATATTAGCTTCCAATGTGACCTCCCATCTCTTAGCCTCATCTTCCTCGCCCTCCCTCGAGATGCATATACTACCAATCCTCTTGAGATATTGAGGACCATGATCAATTAACAACCTTATTTCCATTTAGCTTCAACATAATTTACCATGCCATCCTCTATCTGCATCTCCTTCCTTGATTTGTGCACATTACCAACCCTCTCGAGGTTCTAAGATGACATCAACCTGAGATAACATCATGTTGATGTCATCTCGTCTACATGGAATTATCTAAGATCACTACATGTCACTCATTTTTTCCTTTGAATGTACAATGTTCACTTTTGTTCCCTCCATGTGACATGCCCTCCAAGCACACCATGACCCCGAACCCACCTCAACATTCCACCATGGCCCCTAGCCTGGATCCCATTGTGGTCTCAACTCACTATGCAATGTGACAATTTCTAGTTATAGTACAAGAAGACCTTTTGTCTAAACTACCATAATCTTAGACCCTTTCTCCATTATGCACATTGCAATCTCTTCAAGGTTCGAAGTCCCGAGGCACTAAGATGACATCATGTTGACATCTATCATCACACCCCTCAAGCTAACGAGCACAGTATGTGATCCTCCTTGTAGGTCTGAGATCATGAAATACTTTTCTATAGTACAAGAGGGATTACCCTCCATAAGCTAGTGTCTGCTCCCACCTTTACTTCCAAGTTATATAGTGTGGCTAGGACTTGGGATTTCTGGGCATGATTTGGAAAATTCACCCATATATGTATATATATCATGGCGTTTCTCAACGTGGCCAAGTATCCTCTCCCACCCGAGCTTAAATAAATGCCCAACCAAGCAACCTATCCCTCCTGAGCTTAAATAAACACCTAGCCTAAAATGTGTGTGTGTGTGTGTGTAAATAAGAAACCATTCCTAAGCCTTAATGTATTAAAATTAAAACTCTTGACCTTCTCCTAGACACATGTACTCTCAATTCTATGGCCTCCCTAAACAAGGCCTTTTCTCACTATTGTGGCCTCCCTTGACCTTCTAATTCCAAGCTTAAGTATGTATTTATTTAAACATACAAACGAATTTTATACGTTAGTTAATGGCCTCATTTTCATTACATTACCTATTGTGCACTATCATAAAATAAGACCAATCTGGAATATCACCTTTCAAGAATAAATTCCATGCATAAGACAACCATAACAAACACACCCATTTGATCACATACATGAACAAACATTTTTAGTCATCATACTTGCGTTTTAATTTGCAACAAATAATCATTGGATTTCATTCACATTGTATTCACAAATACAATAGTATAATGACAATTTATCTTGTAGTATGGAAGATTGGAAACTCAGATTGGGCCTCTGAGTCTCCACCAAAGCTTAGATTGAATGCATTGTAGGCCTTCTTGCAATTAGTTCCAGCCTTGTGCCAATGCATTTCTTCTCTGATTTAAGCACCCCTACTATGCCCCCTCAATCTTCTCTTTCATGTTCCATTTATAGTATTGTGTGTTCATTAGTGCTCTCCATCCTCCCCTGTCAATCATCATTGTTCCTTGCTCGGTTCACTTGCCCACACATTCTACAAGATAGGGCATAGGAGTATGGTTTGTAATCCATTGAGGAATCCCATACTCTTCCTCAAATTAACTATCAGTTGCATTAAATTATTACCATCTAGGCCTTGACTTCCATTAATAAGAAATTTTCCCAATTCCCCAAGCAACCTCCTTGTCCACAACTCTAAACCTGTGTCTCAATTCTCATCCAATACATTTCCTTTCACAATTGCATATAATGGTATCATTCATAAATATTTACAAGAGGGATTTCTATCAAAAAGTGTTGTCACAATCCCTACTCCTTTGGAGGAACATCATCCTTAGTGTTCTTTACCCAAACTTGATTATAAAGCCTACTTAAACCAAGCACAAAATTATATTGGGAGATTTATAAACACAATTATTTACAATAATTATAAAATTATATACATTTTCTTAACCAAAAACAAAAAATTGACATGTTGCCTACATGTGGTAACACATCTCCCATGTAGATTTCTCAAGCCCAAAGTGTTGAAATTGTAGCTATGGTCATTGTTCATAAAATTATTTATTATACTTGAGAAAAACAATACTTTTTCAAAAATATATTTTATAAAGAAGAAAATTATTATTTTATTTGTGATTACGAGTTGTTGGACACCTAGTCCACTAAGGGTTGTGGTTTGCAAGTTGAAAAATCAAAGGGAGTCCAATAGACCTTGTAATACGAAACCAATAGTCATAACAATGTGTTATAAATGTACATCTTTGTGAATAGAAATGGATCTCATGATTTTCCTTCATATCTTGTATATTTCATGTATGTGTTTAACATCGTATCCAAGTTATATTTGTCAAATGTGCACCTTTCTATGCCCTAGAATTTCCTCAACCCTATATCTGCCTCTTTGTCATCTTTGCCAATGCTCTAATGCAACGCCATAACAATTTTCTTCTCACGTTGTCCCTGGGACATGACATTAACACCTAGTCTGACATGCGTGTTACTATTGAACCCTAATAGTTACGAACATTGAGAAATGAAACACCTCTCTCTTGCATACGCGTTTGTTGGTAGTGCTCAAAAACTTTACCATCGAATGATACACATTGTGCATGATTGAATATAAAGGGACTCTCATATGTTGTTATTGTGCTATTGAAGAGTGGTTGAGACCCTAATTGTGGAGACCTGGTTTAATCTCTCGGTCCTTGGAATTCATGTAGATGACTCTTGATGTCATGAATCATTTTTGAGAGGGTCATTCCATTGGTATCCAATCTTTCTAGATATCATGACTCCTTATTAAGAGTAACTCATTGTTGCAGTGTTTATATAATATAGTTGTTGGTTCCTATGCCAATTGCGCACTAGTTATGAACTCTCATACCCCATTTTATGCATTGTACATGCTGTTCGAGACTCTCCTTTAGTTGATACACATTGTGAAAGTTGCAGATAACTACAAAAAACATTTCATAGTTTAGTCTCGACTTGAAAGGCTATGGTATATTCAAGTTAGCACTAGTTTTTAGGGTTGAATGTAGTCTGTTGTCTCATGTTGGATCATATGCTACATAATTTTGGTTATATATTGGTAAATGTTTTGTTGGTTGGTTCATATATTAATCTTAAACTGAAATATTAAATGATTTTGATGGATTCTTCTATGTTCGGTGAACTAGTATATGCATCCATAGTAAAAGTATAGGTGTGTTGGAATGTGTAGCTAGATTAAAAGAATAGGTGTATTGTCCTTTTTAATTTGTTGAGTTTGGTATATGTCCATTTCCTTTTTATGAGCTTGAAAGCCATCACCATTGACTCTTAAAGTGTATTGAATGTTGAGTCATATTTTAGAGATGGGTTAAACTTGTGGTTTGCACTAATTATGTTGAATGTTGATTGTTGAAAGCATAAGATTGAATGTTATTCAAGAATATGTAAAGACACGCCAAGAGGTCTCAGTTTTGGTGGGTGCTTCAGTCTATGTTTTGGTTTCTTAATTTAAATTTTTTGGGTTGGAAGATTCAAATCATGCCAAGTTACATGCAATAAAATAAGCACTTGTGTACTTTGCATATCAAGAGATATTTGAAGTGTTTCGATTTTCCCACTGCTCATGGAATTTTGGCTTGGATCACTTGGAATATTTTACAAGTATTTACATGACAAAAAATGCTTGGCATATTCTTAAAAAAAATTTGCAATTAAAGTTGCAAAGAGCCAAGGTACATAGTGGTTTATGTGTGTGTTTTTCACTCTAGTATTAGTGGATATAAAAGAATGGTATTGTGTCATTTCCTCTTTCAATATATAGAATAAGGATACATTATTTGGTTGTCCATTCATGATGGCCAAAATTAATGATGAATTAGCATTAAATACCTTAATTCATTCCAATGTTCATGAGATTGTTAAAATTATCAAGGATACTATGTCTGATATTAGAACTTGTTTTCAAAATGCATAAGAGAAAATAGATTCTTTTCAACTCGAATCACAACTACAATGAGATTAGTTACAACAATGTAAGAATCATTCTGAATTGGTTTTTTTTTTTTTTTTGTCATAGAAGAATCATTTTTTTGAGTTCAAGACAAACTCCCATTAGGTGCCAAAAAGTGGTAAAATAATTTACATTGAGGTTGAATCCCATCATGTACCCATTTCAGGAGTAGATTTATATACAAGTGTGGAAATTCATCCTACACTTCCTAAGGCAATCATCAGAACTTGGGAAGATCTTGTCAACAAAAAGCACAAAAATATTAAATTATTTTGATGGATTCTTCTATGTTCGGTGAACTAGTATGTGCATCCATAGTAAAAGTATAGGTGTATTGGAATGTGTAGCCAAAGTAAAAGAATAGGTGTAATGTCCTTTTTAATTTATTGAGTTTGGTATATGTCCATTTCCTTTTTATGAGCCTGAAATAAATCATCATTGACTCATAAATTGTATTGAAAGTTGAGCCAGATTTTCGAGATGGGTCAAAATGTTGACTGTTGAAACCATAAGATTGAATGTTATTCAAGAATATTAAAGACATGCCAAGAGGTCTAAGTTTTTTGGGTGCTTAAGTCTATTTTTTGGTTTCTTAATTTAAAATTTTTGGGTTGGAAGATTCAAATCATGCCAAGTTACATGCAATAAAACAAGCACTTGTATACTTTTCATATCAAGAGATATTTGAAGTGTTTGAATTTCCCCACTGCTCATGGAATTTGGGCTTGGATCACTTGGAATATTTTGCAAGTATTTACATGACCAAAAATGCTTGGAATTTTTTTTAATTTTTTTTGCAATTAAAGTTGAGAAGAGCCAATGTACATAGTGGTTTATGTGAGTGTTTTTCACTCCAGGATTAGTGGATATAAAACAATGGTATTGTATCATTTCCTCTTTCAATGTATAGAATAAGGATACAAGTCTTTGGTTGTCCATTCATGATGGCCAAAATTGATGATGCATTAGCACTGTTAAATACCTTAATTCATTCCAATGTTAATGAGATTGTTAAAATTAGCAAGGATACTATGTCTGATATTAGAACTTGTTTTCAAAATGCATAAGAGAAAATATATTTTTTTCAGCTCGAATCACAAGTACAACGCGATGAGTTACAACAATGTAAGAATCATTCTGAATTGGTTTTTTTTTCAGAAGAATCCTTTGTTTGAGTTCAAGATAGACTCCCATTAGGTGCCAGAAAGTGGTCAAACCATTTACATTGAGGTTGACTTCCATCATGTGCTCATTTCAGGAGTAGATTTACATACAAGTGTGGAAATTCAGCCTACACTTCCTAAGGAATTCATCGAAACTTGGGAAGATCTTGTCAACAAAAAGCACAGAACATGTCTTGGATATGACAAGGATATGTCCTTTCATATTCTAGACTACTCAAAGCCCATTCAATTTAAAAGTGTTGGGTTTATTTAAGACAACTCAATTTCCACTTCTCCTCTTCCACATTCACAACATATTGTCAAATTCCAACATTGTGATAGGTTTGGTCATGTGAAAGATCATTGTTTTGATCTTCATCCTTTTAAGCATTGTGGTTAATGCACTCATCATTAAAACAAATGCTTCAAAAACAATCCTCTTGCAAGAAAAAAGATTCACCTTGGATGGAATGGTTCTTGGAAATGGGCTTCAATAGCCAAGAAAATATTTTGCTCATATCACATAATTTATTCCCGAATATTGAAAAGTATTACAGTTGAGTTTCCTTCATCTTCTCACCTTGTATCTAACATGGGAAGAATTGATGGTCATTTACAAGTTTCAAAGGTAAATCAAGTGAGTTTGAGCCACAACCTAAACCTGCTACCTAAGCCTACATCTAGAGACATCCATACCTAGATTCAGAGTCGTAGTCTAAGACAAAGAATCCCTTAAGAATTCATATGGGTTGTGGCCTTCCTTAAACCACCAAAAGTTGAGACCTCCATTTTTAGGTTGAGGTTCTCCCTTTTTCTGTAGGTTGAAGACATCCCTTTTCTAGGTTGATGGTCTACTCTTCAAATCATTAAGGATCACTTCCCCTTGCATAAGACTTCAACTTCTTGCCATATTTGGAAGAGTTTTTGGAATCACACTAAGCATTATAGGTTGAGACTGAAAGGTCTCCCTTTTCACAAAAATTGGGAGAAATTACTCTAGCAAAGTACTTGAGCTTCTAGCTATATTTAGAAGAGTTCCAAGAATTACACTAAGCATTCCAATGTTGGTGGTCATCCTGAAAGCATCTTCGATTGATACCTCAAGTTCTCCCACCATATACCATCATTTCAGAGAGAAAATTCATTCTCGTGTTATTATATTATTTTATTATAGGTATCTTCTTGGACTAATATATACCCCTCCAGATTAAGGGTGGGAATGTTGGAAACCTAATGCACTAAGGGTTATGGTGTGGAAGTTGAACAAGAAAAGGGAGTTGAAGAGACATTGGAATATGAAACAAATAGTCATTACAATGTATTAAAAAGGTAATCTTTGTGAATATAAATGGATCTCATGATTATCCTTCATATCATGTCTATTACATGTATGTGTAACACAAGTGGCTCTACACGTGATAATTCAGCCCTTCTAGATGGTCAATTCGGCTTGCCTAGAAACTCACTTATTCAGATCATATCAACTCTTCTAGATGATCAAGTATGTTTTCCGAACAAGGAACCCATTCGAATCACATGATGTCTATATAAATAGGTTAATTCCCTCTCCTTTGCAAGCAATTCGATCACACATACATTGCATATATGTTCTCCTATGAAAAGTGTTTTGAGATATACTCATTACTCTTATGATCTAAAGTTTGGTGGTTCAATATCTACTCATTATTCTTACGATCTAAATTTTATTGGTCTGAGATCTGCTTCTTATTCTTGTGATTTGAAATCCGATCTAAAGTCCAAGCCTTGAAAGGGAAGAGATTTGATTTTTTTTATTTGTGGTATGGTAAGAGGATTATCCTCTTGGAATTGATATTGTTGGGGATCTTGTTGGACTACTTGTTGACATTTGCATTGGAGACTTAGCACTTGTGGAATAAATCTTGTGGTCAGTATTATCTATGTCTTGATGTCTTGTTGAAGGATCTCTCTAAGGAAAAGCTTGATAGGATTTTCCCCTTTGTGGGGTTTTTCCTTGGTCTCTGACCTAAACATTGGTGTCCCTTGTTATTGCACATTGTGATCTCTACTTTCTTATCACTATTATTTGTTGAATTTATTATGTATAGTTTCTTTATGAGAATTGAATAAAAAAAATAATAGTAAAATAATGTCACAAGTAATAATATGTAGATGAAAAATGTTTTTTCAACATGGTCTCAAAGTCGTGTTGATATTTATCAGAATGAGGTTGAATTTTTGTATGAGAGGTTAGCATTATCAAAGCAAGATTATGAGAGCATGAAGAGGTTATAAGAAATGAAGCCTTAAGTTGAGGACATGTTATGAAGTTTCTCCATGATAATGATCCATGAGAAAAGCCATGAAGTGGCAATAAAACGGTCAAGATTCTTGTTGGCCCAATTCAATTATTTCCCTTCATTACAACAAGAGTAATATCTGCACTTTATATTGTAACTGTTGACAAGGTCAGGACTTCTAATCACTACAGAAGTGAGCAGTAGAGATCAATCGATAATGTTTGATTATTTTTTGTGCCATGATGTAAAAATTATGCTACAATAAGAGCTACATCACTATAAAACTTATATGGTATCATGGATCTGGTTCATAAATGAGCAGATTTGATTATATGCATAGATTTTCTCACCTTCAAATAAAAAGGAGTTTCACATTCCAATGAAATGTGAAGTTTGGAAATAATTCATATTAATATTATTGCAAGTATTGAAACTGAGCATAGATCTATTTGAAGACTACTTGCTGGAATGTAATTCCTACAGGCAGCACCATAACTACGATAAACCCTTGGAAATAATGAGTATAATTATCTTCATCTTCACTAATATGGTAAATTTAAATATGAAATCCATTTACTATGTATGTGGAGATCCCGGCCTCAAAGGATCTCGGTGTTTATGGATCCTTTTCACCTTTGTGTACTACAAATCTGTTCGGATTTGTAGTTATGTGTGTGATGAATAGATCTGACCCATCACTTTGATTATTGTTTGGAGGGCTCGGGGATTTCCAGGTTCAAAGCCAAGGGGCAAAGGTTTTGTATGCAAGTTTGGGGCTTACATTTGGACATTTTGGTTCAACAGATTCAGCATTCTACTGCTTTCAATTTCTTTTAGCAGGCTCCTAAATGTGAGCACTAGATATGGGAACCTCCAGCTACATTGGCAAGTCTAGTGGTTTGGAATTAGGAAATTTCCTTATGTGGATCCAAGATTCTGAAACCTTTATGAATCACTTCATGCCTAAGGCAGTTCTAGAATATAATGCATTTCTATACTAGTTGTTTTCTAGGGTCTCAACTTCGAATCAACCCAACAAAATATATGAATGGATTTGATAAATTTTTATAGACGATCTAAGTGTATTTGTTACTTTTTTTTTTGTAATTACACAAGGAAGTAGATCTAAGTATGCTTCCATGGGTTATACATTTCCTAATTGATATTTGAAACTATTTTAGTGGCTTATGACAAGAGATCACTGATGAAAGTAAGATCACTAGATGATTGGATGGAACGTGAAATCACCTAGTAAATGTTCTTGTCCATCCACCTATAGATGTCTACATCGTGAATAGGGTTTCTATAGATTTATTTATTTATTGGAGATGATTTTGATTAAAAAAAAAGAGTTTTTAAATACCCAAGTCACTTCTTCCATACCTAAGTACTAAGTCTGAGGTACATTGTCTTTACACCTAAGCTTGAAGCATCCATGATAAGGAAAAACTATTTTAAATATATATGTCTCTATCAAAGAGAAAGAGATATTTGTATTGATCTAGAATATTTGTGCCGACCCAAGTCAGTTATTGAGTTTCTCACTTCTATGCAACAATAACAGAATGTCATAAGTATTGTGGTGATGAGACTGAAATATGTACCTGTAATATAATCTAAGTGTTGAACCTCATTCCTATGATATAGTCCGAGAATTTCATTTGCTTCAGAAGTTGTATATCCAATCTATACATATCATTGGTCAATAAATCAATAAGCCATAAGCCAACATTATATTAAGGTTTGAGCTTATTTTTCAAAATAATCATCATAATTTTGGCATGGTTCATTCCATCGCCTCCAAACAAGGTATGTCTTAAAATTTGAATTTGTTCTACTAAATGATAGGTTCATGATTATGCGAATTAAAGTTATCTTTATGGTAAAAAGGAAGAGCTCCATGTGTTGTATAAGACACATATATATGATCACTATACAATGAGAATATTTTCCATAATACTACCAATACTTGAGTTATGGAAAGAAATTATTAGAAGGAAAAATTACCTGGAGGATAAATTCCAAGTTCACTCTTGAAAGAGACAATTTATAATGCAAAGTTCTAAGCATGAGTTTTCATCTATGGAAGAAGAAGTCTATATATTAATCTATCTCTATGGTACAAAACAAGTCGGTGGTATCTCTCCTTCACTGTGTTAATTTTAAAGGATAGCCTTAAACTTTGTAAGGAAAGTCTCATTCTTCCTTTCACGAAAGTATTGAACCAATAAGGCTATTGTCTACACTTATTTTCTACTATTCATATTTTTCATTTCACGCTAGTACTTTTGACATGATCATGGATGACAACAAATAAAAATATCATGTACAATTCTAGAAATTGAAACATATTGATATCTTACATCTTCTATGAAGAGTAAAAAGTCATGAGGATATTTGAGAAAATTTTCTTAGACAGCCTTCTTCAATTGATGTGGAAAGGGTTTTGAAATTTGAATGCATAAAGGGAATCTTGATTTGAAAGAGATCAAGGATTCAAGTTCTCAAAATTCTCAAACAATTAAAAGGGTTGGAGAAAATATATGGTTTATAACCCTAGGATTGATTACTTCCACTGAAGGAAACCCGAGCTCCTTGATGATGTTGTGGATATGGATAATTTGTTGATTGGATGCAAGAAAACCAAGATCGAGAGGGAGACAATACACTCTCAAGTGATAAGTACTTTCTTGATTATTTCTATTATTACTTTTATTTTCACTCTCTTGTACATAATGTAGACTGCAAAGAATGTGGAAATTAGTGGAAGAACAAGGTGACAAGAAGGCTTGTAATTGATGAGTATTGAACTTAGAGGGAGAAAACATGATCAACCTGGTTAAAGTATTGCCTTGATGTATTGAAGTATGTTGTGAATTCAAAGATAGGTAGAAGTCTTGTAAAATGACGTTGATTTGAATTTGAGGAATATGAACTTGCTCTATATGTTTCTAGAAAAATACAAGGACCTCTATACCTAGTGTAAGAGGGGTTTGATCGAAGAATATTGGCCATACCCAAGGTTGAAAGTATGAATCTTGGTGATCTCCTCACTGATATTTGACATCATGGACTGCAATTCCATGAACATTTGTATGATGTCGGGGATCTATTGTTGACTTGATGAATCATATTGATTGGTACGTTGAAACATCTAATGTTGATTCCATTTTTCCTGGATGCGTAACATTTTTCAGTACTTTATGAGCCTAAATGACATGGAGGATTTTGTTGTTTACCAATTTGTATGCTCTGATATCCATGCGGAACAGGTTGTTGAGTTTTGCCTAATATACGTTTCAGATCAGTTTGCATGGATTTTCTAACTTTTATTGGACTGGAAGTATTGGAGATTGAAAGAGTACAACCAGTGGGTGTTTCTATATTGGCTCTGCAATGGTTTCTTGGATAAGTAGAAAATAGTCTTATGTGGCACTCAATTTTGTGGAAGTTGAATTCATGGTAGCCTATGCTATGACTCGAGAATAAATTTGGCTTCAGAAATTGATTGTCAAATTGTTTGATCAGATGTTGGAAGCCACATTGATATTATGTAATAATCAAAGTTGTTGAAGTTGTCAGAGAATCCAATTTTCTATGGAAAGTCAAAAAATATTGGCATCAAGTATCACTATATTTGTGACGTAGTGTAGAAGGGAATAGTGAAGCTCCAGTACATCTCCACAAATGATAAAATAGTTGATGTTTTATTGAAGCCTCTCCCTAAAGGAAATTGTATGTGTTTAATTTGGGCCTTGTGGAGAATGCCTCTCTAGCTATGAGGGAGTAGTCACCTACCTGGATAATGTTATTCTTCCTCTTTGACCAGTAAAGGATCATTATCACTGTACAAAATGGTTAATTAGTTACTAAAAAAGTGACTAAAATTCGCATATAAATGACCATTTTTCAGTCGGTTACCAGTAGTAGCTAATTTACAATATCTTATAAAACGACTAAATTTTAGTCGCTTTTAGCTTAGTCATTAATTGGTTGTCTCAATTTTATTATATAGTAGTATATTTAGTCATTAGTTTTGTCATTAATTTAGTCATTGATTTAGTCATTAATTTCCATAATTAATGACCAAATATACAACAAAATATATTGCTATATGATCACTCTAGAAAACCAAATAATAACCAAACAAATATGACCAAAATTTTGGCCATGTTACAAGATACTATAAGTTAGCTACTAATAGTCATATATATGCAAAATTTAGTCATCACTTGAAACCAATTCATGACCAAAGAAATATGATTAAATTTCGGTTGTGTTATAAGATACTACAAATTAACTACTAATAGTCATCTATATGCAAAATTTAGTCATCATTTTTAATCACGAATTTATCATGTGCAATACTCATTTATCTTTTTTTGGTAGTTTCAGATGCATTATATAAATAACTTATTTAGTAGTTTATATGAATTTCATTTACTTTCATTAATAATCATTATAAACAACCAATTTAGTCGTATCTTCATTTTACTTGTGTTCATCATTAATCAATATGAACTACGAATTTAGTAGTTTTAGAATTATTTTATATGTTCATTATTAATCAACATAAATTAATTAGTATTATTTTGTAACTAAATTAAAAAAAAAATGTCATATAATGTGCATGTTCATCTAATATGAAAACACAAAGTTACATATGTTAATTACAATACTAAACAATGTCAAGCACAACTATAAATAATTTCAGCCACAAAATTATACTATATGAAATGTCAAGTATTACAATATGAGTTTCCAACTTAATATTGGTTGGACTACAATTTACACATGAAATATTATTTCTTCACTTCAAGTAATTATCATTGTGTTGCCAAGGAATTGCAAGTTCATTTGCCAACTCTGAAGACTTGACCATCAGTGTCTATGTGTGTGTCTTATGTGGAATATTGGCTCTTAAGGGTATAACTAAACCAATTCTCTTCTTTCTCTGTTTTTGAATTTGTAGCTTTAGTTTTATTGTTCTCATCTTTCTTCAATTCTTGCTTCTTACCATCAATACTCAGTTCCTTTCCTGAAAAGAAAAAGAAGACACAACGCAAAGTATAAGACAAGAAAGATGATGAACATTAGAATATAAACTAAAGCAGATTATAAAGGATTTATACAACATATACCTCAACATCAGCAATGTCAAAGCCATTTTTCCCCATAAAAGCAAGAAACATGAACAAGTTTTCTTCAATTGGGCGATAATGGCCATTATGTGGCCATATGACCTATGTAAACAAAAAAAGTAAAACACCACCATATAAAATAACACCTTAGTAACTTAGTATTCAACCTTCAGGGAAAGCTTAGGCACAATCATGTCAACTAAGTTACATGCTAAAAAGATCAGGTTGTAGATAACTTGTGAAAAAAAAAAATCTAAGGTGTGATGTCTAATTCTTTTCATTTTATTCATAACAACATGAGTCTAACACATGAACTTGGTTAAGTATATAAACAACCTGTGCTCAAATAAAAACATGAAATTAAACTTTTCTAATCGTCATGAAAATATTTTAACACAAAACAAATAAAAGTATTTCAATCAATTAAGTGTAATATTAATTTCATCTTTAAGCTTGTTTAAATGGACATGATACTAAGTACTCCCAATTTCATAGTTAAAAGACAAAACAAAATAAAAAGAAACATTTAAAATACAATCAAACAATAAAAAGAAGATATCATGGAATGGACATTGCAATTATAAACAAATCGTTTACCTGTCCATCGGTGTCTTGTCAGGCATTCCTAAAAAATTTTCTTGCCCAAAATAACCATGAGGTGAAAGAATCACAACATTAAAAACCATAGGAATCCCTACTAGAAGCTCGAACAAGTTTTCTTTAGTTGGGAAATAGTGGTCACCATGTGGCTCTATGACTTGTATAAAAAAAGAAAATAAAAAGTCAACATAGAAATGAACACCTTAGGATCTTAGCATTCAACCTTGAGGAAAAAGCTTAGGCATAATCATGCAAACTAAGTTACATGCTAAAAATATCAGGATTTCAATAACATGTAGAAATAAAAATAACCTCAAGCAATAAAATTATCCTCCAAATAATAAAACATAACCGTGTTACAATATTTGGAATAGGGAAATAAGAAATACCCCATCAAACAATAATAGTATTTCATACAATCCAAAGGGACTGCAAGGAATAATGTTACCTTGAGATTGAATTCAAATTTCCTTCAAACAAAATGAAACAAGCAATATGTTGGAAAGCCTCCCCCATGTTCCAAAAGGCAAGGAAAACAAAGATTAAGCTAAATAAGTGCAAGTTCAAGAACACTAACAAAATATTACATGGACCAAAGCAACCAATATGCATATCGTCTGTTACATAATTTAGTTATGTTCTTGGGTCATCTTTAATATGTTTTGCAACAAATGACAATGAATGAGTAAACAAAGATTTGGGAAGTCATCATTTACAAATATATTCTAGCCTATATGAAGTTAATTGCCTTCCAAGGAATTATGTATTTAGTCTATACTTTCACTACCTTCTAAGCTTTATCCATTAAAAGTTGATTTATTGCAAATAGGGCACAAATTTTTCAGTAATAGCAATTTTCTGATGAAATCCAAGTGGTGAATATGGCCACAGTCTAGAATACTTGGTTCTTCATTGTCCTTGAATTCTTCCTGCAAAATAGAGGTGATTATTTATTACAGATTGAACTCTAAATAAAAATATATAATGCCTTCATAGAACATGTGAATTTTAATCAAAACCAACTTGTAAGTCCTTTCAATTAATGTTTCTAACTGTGAAGCATTATAACAAAGCCTGAGAAATATTATATAAACAACATATACTACAAATTTAATCGTATAGCCACTTCTTGGAGGCTTCATCTGCATTGGACTCTATGCCAAAGTAATATGCACTTCTCTTCAAACACCTAAAAACTCTCTTCACTTAATCCTATACTCACATAACCTATTCTTTCCTTCAAATCCAACAATTCTTGTCATCATGGACAAAATGATTTTGCTAGCTCAATATTTTAGGACATAAAAGGAAATCACAAAACATGCCAGCTAAAACATCTTATTGTAAGGAAGGATAATCCTACTAAAATGAAATTGGTTAATCTCATAAGTCATGTTATCCACATCTAATTACATATCTCTATGTTGATCATGTGCTTTGGCAACAACGTAAAATGTTAATTGGTCTAAAATCAAGATATCCTGTAATTAAGAATGGTAAGTTTGCAAGAACACAAGTATAATATTTTCAGTAGACACAATACTATGAAAAAACAACAAATCCAGATATTGAAAAAAGACAACTAAGATCTGCAAAATCTTGAGATATTAATTGCTACAAATTTGCAAAACCTTGTAATACAAATACAAAAACTAGTCCTCAATGGCCAAAGACTCTAAGAGAGTAAATTAAAGAATTATCTTGATGTATTTCAAATGTAATTACAGAGACTCTCACAACATAAAATATTGGAGGGATCTAGAACAAATGTTGTGAAAGGTTTGTATATAAAGTGCCTTAATTTAATTGGCATTCCTCCTTTTTGCACCACAAATAAAATCATTATAATCAAATGACCATAGAAACGTTTTCCTTTCATTTTCCATTGTTTTCTTTTCAATGAGCCTTTACTTGAAACTTGAAAATAACAAAGATATAAATACATGTACGTAGACTAAAGAACATTTTTATAGGCTTCCCTACCAACATTTCCATGTGTGACAATACCGCATGCTAACAATGTGCCCTTTATCAGAAAACATGTACATTGTGACATAGTGTTGTGTTAAAATGTTCAATGCCCCTATATTATAAGGCTTTAATGAAATCATGCATCTAATATATCATGCTTTTCAAATATTGGTGGGCATTATCCTCCCTTGAATAGGGTTTCTCTAATGTGGCTATTTACTATATTGAATATTGTCGATGTAGCCTATAGTCAGATTGTTGAATGGCCCTGTGAAGTACTATGAAAACCTATTCTTCACTTAAGTGTGTGAAGGGAGATGGAGCTTATTTCTAGCTTTACCATCCATAGAAAGAATTTCATTTTTTTTAAAGGCCCCAAAAGCTCAGGTAATTTTTTTCCTTTGAGGAATAAAATTGAATTACAAAATGAAAAATAAAAAATTGTGCATATAATGCCTATCACAGAATCAAAGAATCACTACCACAAAAAGATAAATAAAAAAACCAAAAACAACATAATTCAAAATTTTATTAGACTAGAGAAACTAAGGCTACGAGATTGAATAACTATGGACCGTGACTTTAGATGGACCAAGTATTCCATATATGGACATTAGTTATTTCATTAAAATTTATTATATGTTACATTAACATCTTTTTTTTTAGATAAAATAATTGTTTTTATAAAACCTATTTCACCTATCCAAATTACCACACAAACAAC
This sequence comes from Pinus taeda, assembly GCA_000404065.3. NCBI lineage: Eukaryota > Viridiplantae > Streptophyta > Pinopsida > Pinales > Pinaceae > Pinus > Pinus taeda. Next base: position 218,299 of record APFE031247803.1, on the reverse strand, counting down.
CCAGTACATCAAAAATACAAGAGGAAATGGATATATAAAGCTAATGAGGATAACCCAAAGCATTAATTTGTGATTAAATCACATTTATTTCGTAACATACAATTGCTTCAACTATTACAAAATATAATTATTGTTAAACAATGGCATAACTGCCACCACACAAACATAAATTAAAATACCAAAAACAAAAAAAATTATGGGCGAGTCTAAAATCTTAACACACCAAGTATTCACTATCCTAAAGGAAATAAGATAGCCTATTATGTAGTCATAGTCTACATGTTAGACATTCTAGAGGTTTTTCAATCCTACTTTCTAGTCTCGGTTTCCCAGAATTTGCTAGCGATTTGTTGGATTTACAACTTTGAGTTGTGAACTATCTATAATCCAAGTGCTCGAGGGTTTTTTTAGGGTGTTGAATCCATATATGTAGTCAAAGACCCAATTTAAACAACACAAATCAAGATTTGACCAACAATTTTTTCACCAAATTCCGGCCAAAAACTCCAAAACGTCTAATAGACAACACCTATTATGCATGTGGTCTTCAAAATATTTTGAATAATCTGGTCATAAAAATAAATATTACCAATCCAATCAAGAAAAGTATAGATAAAAGACTCTCCTTTCTAGAATCAAACAACATTCTCTCTCTTTTTCAAAATCATATTTGTAGAGGTCTCCGGCATATACATTTCATGGGAGGCTCAGCAGTGGACATGTTTGTTAAAAATGACCTTTTCAGAAAAGGGTGATCTAGGAGCTCCGAAGTTGATGGTCGATCTGTAGGTTAAATGTTTAAACAATGTTATATAAAGTTCTTGGCATCTCTAGATAGTGAATCAGGTATAGGTGGTAGCTCCCGAAGTCCAACTTTCCACAAGGCATATTGTTGTAGAATCAACACGGTTGTCATTTTCAACTTGTCAACTCCTAAACTAGATATCTAATCCAAATTCAAGCAGGTAGAAATGAATACATATGTCATCTGCACTAACCAAGACTAAATAATTTGTACAAATTTCCATCATTTTCATATTTTGGGTGGGCATAATGTCATAGTAGTCCACCCCAAGGATTAAATTTCTATTAGAACACTTCTCATGCATTAATAAATTCAAAAGGTTTGAAAAAAAGAAGGTTTAAAGGAAAGGATTTCACACTAATTAAGCTGAAATGCTAATATTAATGGCCATAAGTGAAAAACAACAGGCCAACTCAAACCAGTGAGTCATATCTTTCTGGGATTTGATAATGAATACAAGTTTGTTGACATGTTAATTTTGATAATATGACATTGAATATTCTATTGAATTTCATTCACAATTCTATCAACCAGTCATGTTGTACCCTCATATATCTTTAGATTTCAAAAAGTAAGTTATTGAAGAGAGGCATGAGGTTATCTTGATGATGGAGTGCACTCTTGGACCAACCTATGACAAGCTATAACTCATTCATATCTACAACAAAACAAATGAGCATAGTGATAATATTCTTACATAGCAATGAAAAAAACTCATGAAATATAGTTGCAAACAATAACTTCATCCTTCAATTAGTACCTCAATGTAGAAACCCCAAAACTTACGGAATCTACTGTTCTGCACTTAAAACTATAATTTTATCTCAATGACTATTTCTTGCTAAGCTAAGTACATGTTAAGACTTTGGTGGTACTCCTCCAAATAATTTGATGAAGTAAATGGGGATCAATACTTATCATGGACTTCTTATTCATAATAAAATATTCTTTTACTACACCAAACAAAAATAATTAGAAAAATAGAATAGGATTAAATTTGAAAAACACCAAACACTTCCTCCAAAAGATGTAATCTCAATATATAAATAAAAAATATAAATAATTTTTGACATAGAATCCAACTATACTGGAGCCAAAGGATGGAACAATGAAAACAAGAAAAGTTGAGGAACACCAAACATTTCATCAAAAAAATACAAGATATGAAAAATAAATCTAATTTTACTACAAGAAATATAGTGGGTATTGTGAATAACTAAAACAATAATAAAATTTATTAATGTCAAGATGAAGTCTCAATACGGTAATATCATCATAGAGAACTATTGATATGTACCAAGAGCTACATTGTGTGGGAGAAAAACTTGACCCTACTTAGCTCTCAAAATAGGCTCCAGGTGGGAGCAACCCCAAAGCACTTTCAAGAGCACTCTTCCATGTCACTCCACCAAAGAGAATTTTTCGGAAGTGCAATCCATGGCTTAAAATTTTGTTCCCCACCTTTGTTGGACCAAAGAGAGAAGTGACAAGCTGAATCACAATTTTCCAAAAGATTCTAGGATCAAAGCATTCTAGGATCTAATTTTATATAATATACATTTTAATGTGGGTGTGTGTCTCTATGCATTCAAAAGAAGCATGTAAATGGTCAATAAGCTATAGAAAATTTAAAAATTTTGCAACAACCTATAGCCCATGGAATTACAAATGCATTTGGTGTTGCTTAAAAATTCCTATAGGCTACAATAGTTTAGCAAAGATTGAATTGATGGAAACCTATAGCTCAAGGAATTATAGATGCATTTGTTGTTGCTTGAAAGGTCTTGTAGGTTGTAATGGTTTAACAAAGGTTGAAATGGTCGAAACTTATAGCTCAAGTAATTATATATGTATTTGTTGTTTCTTGAAATGTCATACAAGCTACGATGGTTTAGCAAAGATTGAACTGGTGTAAGGGATAAGTCTAGTTCAAGAATGACCCTATTAAGTCACAGGAATAACACAAAGTATAAATGGATGGAATAGCATGGAAATAGAGGTTTAGGTAGAACAATATCTTCATGCATGTGTTATGATATTCCAACACATAGGAAATAGTTAAGTATAACTTGGTGTAGTGTAGAGTTAGGTAAAGTGTGTTTCTTTACTATGTACTTTTGTAACTTATAATCCTACGGTCACGATATGTTCTAGACATGAAGTAATTTGATGGTTCATTCTCTCCTCGGTATTACCAAAACTTGATCTGTGGTTTAACACTTTATTGGTCCATGATCTCTATTTAAAGAGCATGGAGGGTCATGTGTACGGTGACCATTCATGAGAGAAGCTTATGTAAAATTTCTTTCTTTTCTGAGTTAGTAACCGGAGAATCCACAATAATACCCATATTCTATCAACGTTTCAAATCCCAACAGGGATCCATCATCAGGACTATTTTTGAATGTTGATAGTAGAAGAGCTCAATTGCGAGATGTAAACAGTTATGAGGTGAGTTGTTTTGGTCTAAGGAAAAATGAAGGTCGACAAAATAGTCTTGATGATGGATCCCTGTTGGGATTTGAAATGTTGACAGAATATGGGTATTACTGTGGATTCGCTGGTTACTAACTCAAAAAATATAAGCCACATATTTCTTTCTTTTGTTAATAAATTGCCTGAAGTGGCCGCATTGGCTTAGGCCGTGGACTATTTCCTTCTTTGAGGGTTTTAACCATGCCAAGAATACTGGTGTATTGATCTATGATTTGTTTATGAGTAGTGTCCTTTGGTGTTCTATATGAGGAAATTACCTTGTAAATTCCTACATGGTATTAGAGCTATTTGAGGGCCGCATCCATTGGTGCCAAATATGAAGCCGATACAATTGCATCTGACTGCCATTTCCTAGATCTACTATTTCTGACCGCTTTTGGATCGAGAGGATTGTTCTATTGTGTTAGGAGCATCTGTTACAGTTAGGAACCCCTTTTGTTTCACGCAAAAAGGTTTTTGGTAGCCATAGCTACGTCATTTTTAAGATATGGAGGTATAAAGTCTTTATTTGTAGTTTTAGTTATTTATCTCTCTATTTATTTCGGTTTATTTATCTCTTTGCTTTTTATTACCGAATCTATACCTTTCATTTCTACGTATGCTCTTTTCCCTGTGACTCTGTGTGATCTAGGCAAATCAGAAACATAAATGAAGGATTTTTCTCATGCGTATGCTCTTTTCTGCCGCACCTTACTATGATCTTGGAAAATTAGAAACATTGAGGAAAATATTTAGTTTTTGGCAAAAGCTAACTTCAAGCCATAAGGTTTGGTTTTTTTTGCATCTCCATGTTGGGTTGTGTGCCTTTTTGTTTTGTAGGAAAATAGAGCTTTTGAAATAAGCACGCAGCCCAAAACGTTATTGACTAAAAAAAAAATTCCAAAACTTACTAGCCTTTTAAACTAGCTCATTTGGTTCAAAGTTACTTTATGAGAATAGAGGTCTTGGGTTCAAGTATTTCTTTTTGTTGAGTTGCTTTTTTTAAAAAGTATATGTAACTTATCTTTTAAAGTTACTTTATGTAAAAGTGTTCTCACCCATTATAAAAAGTGAGTCACTTATAATTCTAAAGTCTCTTTATCTTTTATTTAAGTTACAATTTAGTGAGTAGCTCATAAAGTACCATTGTAAAAGTGACTTTCACTAGTGGGTCACATAAAATATGTTTTTAAAGTGAGGTAATTAGATTAAGTTTGGAAAGGGGGGATTTTTTTTAAATATAAGGAGTTTTATATTTTTTTAAATAAGGAGTTTTATATATTTTTTAAGTGTTTTAATACATATACGCGGGTTGGGTATATATGGACCCACGTATACATGCGTTTAACTCAGGGCAATGTCACGTACAGGGAATAAAACACTGTTTTTTAGATTTGGGACCAGGTCTAGAAGGAGGGGTTGCCCTAGGCCATGAGTGCAGCATCACAAACCATAATAGTGAGATTTTAAGCTATAACAGATTCCCCCTAATATATGAGGTCAGAAGGGGTACATGATGGCCGAAATATATTAAGCAAGTACATGGAAAGGAAATCTTCCAAAAGCCGAGGAGTACATCACCAGAATTTAGCTTGCCAAGCCACAAAAGGAGATTAGCAAGAAACACCGTCTGAGGCGGGCATACCCATGCTCAGAGAAAGCAAAGCACGTCCGCATATCAAGTACAAGCGGATCCACTAAGTATACAAGTATAAATGACTGGAAAATACATAATGGATCATCTGATCATGATCGAAACAAGTACATGTCTGAATATCACATATGAAACTGTCAATGATGCTGAGAAATACAACAGATCACTGATATCAAAGACTGATCCCAAAAGGTACCAACTGAACATGATGGAAAAGGATGGTACTACACTGCAAACTCAGGTGCCAGCATATAGAATGTCGCCATGACTGACTGGCACATATAAGGTGGAGTGCGTATTTCAACTAGCAGCAACAGGAGCAACTATCAAG